>VONZ01001744.1:0-102893 GCA_012976165.1 Labeo catla | reverse complement strand
AATGACTTGTTTTTAATATGTGAAAGGTTGTGAAGAGTTAGGATAATGCACTTTAAATGCACTCTGTCTCTCTCTGTCTCTCTCTCTCTCAGACACACACAGCCACTCAACTACCCTCAGTCACACTTACACACACACATACAGACAGTTAATCCCATCCCCCGACACAGAGTTAGAGTGAGAGAGTTAGAGTGAGAGCAGATGTTTAATAGTTTTTTAATTTTCAATTTTTTGTTGATTATTTTATATCGATGGAAGTAAGCATTTATTTCTCAGAATGACTAGTTCTATGTATGTAAAAAGTTTTGAAGTGTTTGGATGCTGCATTTTAAAATTACGGTTATGTTTTTTACTGCTACTTTAATAAATCACCATAAATCAACCGTTCAAGATATCCCAAATCCACTCACAATTTAACATCTTCGGTATGTTGGCAACATGTTGACAAAGTTTGGTGTGAACTACTTATTCCTGCTTGGAGGAGTATGAATTTGTTTATAGCCTGATTTTTCCAAAAATCCAAATTCAAATCAAAATAGCAGACTTCCTGTTGGTCGCAGCTAATGGGTGTAAATTAGAAAGTTGTCCGGCTTAATGAGACCAATAAACATACTGAGTTTGGTGTCTGTAGCTAAGACTAACCCCCCCACTTTTGACAAAAGGTGGCGCTATAGAGCGCCTCCTCCACGCCCATTTATGACCTTTTGCCAGTGTCTAACTGTCATTAATACTGATGTGTGTCTTGAGTTTCATGAAAATCCAACCTTATTAAGTGCCCCAAAAACACAGGAAACAAATGTTAAAGTTTGACACGTTGCCATGACAACAGCATTTAATGTATCAACGACCCCTTTACAGATTCTCATCGGCCGTGTTTTGACATTATTCTGATGAAGTTTGAAGTAAATCGGGTAAAATTAACCATGTGATATCAAAGCATTTTTAAAAGAGACACACTTCCTGTTGCCAGTTGGTGGCGCTATAACTTTGACTCCTAATAGTCACATCTGTGTGATCGGCATCATACAATAAACAAACTGCTGAAGTTTCATCCGAATCAGACAATGTGTGCAGTAGTTATTAGCCATTTCCTGTTTCTCATTTCTCGCCATAAGTTCAACGCTTCGCCACGGCCAAACCGTTCGAGATATCAAAAATCCCCTCACAATTTTTCATCCCCAATGTCTTGAGATCAGGTTGAACGAGTTTGGTGGCAATTGGGTAAAAAACCTAGGACTTGTATATCAAATTCCAGAGCATGCGTTTTTGACAAAACCCAGAATAACCAACTTCCTGTTGGGATTAGCTAATGACATAGAGTGCGAAAGTTGTTCAACTTGATGAGTTCTATATGTATACTGAGTTTCATATGTCCATGTGCAAGTATGTGTGCTATATGACCATCCAAATTCCAGGGGGCGCTGTAGAGTCCCCTTGCCACGCCCATTTACCAGTCTCTGCCCGGCCCTAATGGCCACAGATTCCAAGGTGTGTGCCAATTTACAAGAGTTTTTGAGCATATTAAGGGCCCCAAAACCCCCCAAAACCTTGAAGAAAAATAATAAGAAGAAGAAGAATCCTTCGAAAAACAATAGGGCTCTCGCCCTTTCAGGGCTCGGGCCCTAAAGAATCCTTCGAAAAACAATTAGGGCTCGAAAAATTATTAGGGCTCGGGCCCTAATAATAATCCTTAGGGGATCAATAGGGCCTTCGCCCTTTTAGGGCTCGGGCCCTAATAATAAACGGAGCAATTCCAAAATTCCAATAGGGTCCTCGCACCACCGGTACTCGGGCCCTAATAATAAACGGAGCAATTCCAAGAGGGTCCTCGCACCACCGGTGCTCGGGCCCTAATAAACGGAGCAATTCCAATAGGGTCCTCGCACCAGCGGTGCTCGGGCCCTAATAATAATCCTTAGGGGATCAATAGGGCCTTCGCCCTTTTAGGGCTCGGGCCCTAAATATAGCTGCAAGCAGCGATGACGGGCCCTCGCCGCCAGAGCATCCGCAACGGTGCCCAGCGGGCACATGCATTAATACTATCCCTGTACCAGTTTGGATTGAAGGGTTAAAGCAATGAAAGGGTTAAAATCAAAATGCTTTTAAGTCATTCTGATACAGTGAGACTGACATAGGCTTAGAGTTAAAAAGATTCCTTATCCTATGAGGTCATCTAGTGTTCATTCTTGGTATTACAGTCTTCATCTGCCAGTTTACAAGTGTGATATTTCAAATGTTTCTGCAGTCTATGAAAACATGCCAAACATATTTCCTAAGAATGACTTGTTTTTCATATGCAAAAAGTTGTGAAGAGTTCGGATAATGCACTTTAAATGCAGTCTGTCTCTCTCTGTCTCTCTTTCTCACACACACACACACACACACACACACACAGCCACTCAACTACCCCCAGTCACACTTACACACACACACACATACATACACAGACTTAATCCCATCCCCCGACACAGAGTTAGAGTGAGATCGGATGTTTAATAGTTTTTTAATTTTCTATTTTTTGTAGACTATTTTATATTGATGGATCTAAGCTGTCACCGAATGTTCTAAATCCCATATCTGGGACCGTACTCCCAGGGGCACAGAAATAAGAATCCCATATGTGGGACCGTACCGCTCAAAGGGTTAATGATTTGTTAACAGGTATAAAGCAATTTTGGGATATGTAGTTAATTTGAAAAGGTTTGAATTGTTTGAGGACAATACGGAATATTATCATGTTTGTGTTTTGATTAATAACATTACAGTTGCTGACTTGTAATGTAAATGTATTTGTCAAAGTGTACAATAAGTATGTATTCATTTACCCAGTGGTGGTGTAGTTATAACAGTGTTAATTTTGACAGGCATTTTTGATTTAGTCTTAGGTGTTTATCTTGAGATGAAAATGCTTAATAGTCTTAGTCACATTTTAGTCATTTGAGTCTTTCATAGTTTTAGTCGACGAAAAAGTCATTACATTTTTGTCAACTTTTAGTCATTACTTTTAGCCAAAATGTAGTTACCAACATTTATTTTGGTAGCTATTTTATAGTCTTCAAACAAAAATAGTCATTAATTATTCTCTTTTTATGCCAAATCAATTAAGCTTATGAGAAATTTAAATCAAGGATTACATTTGGAAAAACTGGAATAAATTATGCCAATTTTCATTTCTGGGTAGAGATACAAAAAATAAATATTTTTTTCAGATACAGTAGGTTTACTTAACATGTATACATGTATTTAACATCTTTTTTTGGTTAACATTAATGACACAGATAGGTATTTCATTAGGAATACTGTCCCTTTAAGACGGAAGGCATGAATGTAATATTGACACATTCAGTTTTCACCCACCTGTTTACATTCACTTAAGCCATAACTGACTGTATTTACGTGAGATACTCAACACGATGGACATTTGGACTACTTTGTGTGTATTTGAGAATTGAGAACTGATCATGCACTGTATGAAAACTGAAGAAATGGAGTCGGCACCAGAGCGAGCGCTTCTATCAGCGCTATTCCGCCTATCCCGCCTATCCTGCCTTCACTAACTTTAAGTTAATAGACAAGCAACTGCTCCCAGGAAAAACGAGACATCTGGTCACCCTATCACTAACCCTTTGGGTGTTGAGGCCATTGTTTCAGATCGCAAGTTCGCATTTTGGTAGCCGGCTGTTTGTGGCTGGCATACTGAAACTAGACACATCCCTTATGATCCAATGACAGGGACGCACATTTTTAAAGACAAGACAGTTAACTTAGCCTATAGGATGTATTTTGAATGTCCCATAGTCCTCAAATAACATTCTTGTCCCGTCTCGTCTTGTTAACAAAGATGCTGCAAAAATTTAGTCATAGTTTTTATCATTAGATATTACTTTTAGCTTGTCAACGTCTTGACTTAGTCACAGAAAAAGGATTAGTTAATGAATATTTTTCGTTGTTGTCTTCGTTGACAAAATTAACGCTTAACGAAATTAATGTTTAATGAGTTATAATGAACAGAAATGTAGTTAATGGCATGAGTAAGGAGGGTGTTTATTTATTTCTGACCACTAGGGGAACTGCAACGCATTTGGAGAGCAGATTGTCACCTTGTGGTATGAAGCCATTTTGTAATTCATGTGTAAGGTAAGAAACATGTTTTGTCTAAAAAAAACCCCTGAGTAATCCATACTTATTAGTAGTGGTTAAATATATAATCTATTGTCAAACATTTGTATGTTATGTTTGTATGGTATCTGTGGCATATAAGTGTTTACCTCTGGTGTGTATATGTTCAACATATTTGCTTCACATTCATTTCACATTGCGTCATAGTAAAGCTACAAAAAGCTAAAAGTAGTGCCCTTATAGAAAAGCCACATGAATTTTACATTTTCCACATGTGATCATATGTGTCCACATATTTTCCATGACACGTGAACACATGAAGACAACATATAACCGCATGTTGCAACATAATGGATCACATGTGGCACATGTGGATTACGTGGAAAATTTCCACGTGTTATAATCTGCTTTAGATTCACACGTTAGCTACATGTAACAAATACTGTGCATGTTCAGCTTCACACCTTGATATTATGTTGACTTGTAGTTTATTCCCATGTCCTGTGTACAAATAATTACAATTAATACAATTATTTATATCAGCTGCCAGTAGTAACTGTAGCAGAATTAATTTTCCATCAACTAATCTGTTCGCCCAGCGAACATTCAGTATAATTTTTATATCAACTCTAAGAAATGATATTTTCTTGGCCACAGAAAATAACTTTCTTAAAATACCATTGCATTAGAGCATGTAGCTTGAATCGGAATTGTAAAGGGACATTAATTTGCAAGGCAGAATCAGAATCAAAACTCATGTAATTTGTGCACAAGGGTTTTATTAACGAAGGACTAACACATAACTAATCTAAACAAACAAACATGAAATCACTCATACATGGGCGAAGGGTCAGTGAGAAGCAGTTAGAGAGACAAGAGAATGTAGCTATGAAAAGAGTCAGTTAACCACCTGAGTGAAACCATCAGTGCTGTCTACAGCTTATACTAAACCTCTGTTTTGTTTAGTTAAATGTACGATATTTGCATTGCCTTGGTCGTTGAACAAGTGTCCGAATGCAGTCTCGGGTGAAAGTCTTGATGGTTGGAGCAGTGGTGGTTTTGGAATTGTGATCACATACTTCTGGGTCCGAAGAGTGATGAACTCCAAAGATGTTCTGACTCGATGGTGACTGGGAGTTTTTTCCCATGTGAAAAGTGAAGAAGAACCAAGAGCTGAGAGGGACCCAGCTGAAGTCCTGTGATCATTGGGGAATGGAAAGACAAGGCCGCACGGCCTGGCGCACGTTCAGGGAAGTCCTGAAGAGTTCTAGCTCATCCTCCTCATCTTCTTAGGTTCTAAAAGAACCTCTGACTGACTGAGGCGAGTCATGAAGATGAATTCCAGGGTTGAGTGAAAATGTCTGGCTCTTTGTGGTCGAGAGCCACAGCTCTATATGTTGAGGCCCGTCGGGCCCACCAGGCCCACCAGGCACGCCCTGTGCCAGCTTAGGCTCCCTGTGGGTTCCTCCACACAGGCTGCAATCGGAGGGTTTTGCAGAAGAGAGTGAAGTGAAGAGAGCGAAGAGAGAGGGTAAGAGAGACAAGAGAAGCATTTAAAGTCTCTGGAGCCTGCGCCTCCAGAAGGTCCAAGAACCAATGGTAACTTTCACCTTTGGAGGGAAACAACATGAGTTCTGACCTTTGTCACAAAAGACTTTCTTTGTTGCCTTTTTCCCTATTGCGCAATAGAAATCATAAGAAATTATATATCAGTTTAAAACTTAAAATCTCAAAATCCATCCTTTGAAAGGCATTTTAAAATCAGACATTGCATTACCACGGAAAATGTACATCAAAATCATATTACAAAATGTTTTCATTCATGAATTATAAAAATTGAAGTCTGGATAGTGCATTTTTATCTTTGTTTTAAAAAATGGGAGTGACAGTTAAAGGGTTAAACGGGTTTTGAGTTTAGACTTAAACTCGTGCAGTGTGGTTATTGATCGAAGACACAGGGGCAATGAGTTCCAAACTTTAGGATTCATAACACAGAAAGATCTCCCTCCCATAGATGAAAGGCAAGATCTAGGAACACAAAGAAGCTCCTCTCCAGAAGATCGAAGCAGACAAGAAGGAATATATGGAAAAACTAGATCAGAGTGATATGTAGGTGCAAGACCATGAAGTGACTTAAAGGTAAGCAGAATAATTTTATAAGTGATACGAGAAGAAACAGGAAGCCAGTGGAGGTTAAAAAGAATAGAAGTGATATGAACAGACCGTTCAACGGTATACGTTAACATTCTTGCAGCAGAATTTTGGATACGTTGCAAACGGGAGATAGTGATAAAATCATGTACTAGTGATTCAGCATCCTTTAGACTCATGAAGGAACGAAGTTTGGCAATACACTGTAATTGAAAAAATGCAGTTTTGGAGAGTTTGCTAATATATAAGCCTCTAGATTTAGTGAAGAGTCAAGGATGATACCTACATTTTTGACGGTGGCAGTTGGAAGAATTGATGTAGCTTCGAGGTCAATTCTAGGGAGATTAGTTATGTTTTTTGTTACAGTTGGGGGACAGAAAATTAAAATTTCTGTTTTTGTCAAATTCAAGCTGAGAGAGTTGGAGCTAAGCCAAGTTTTTAGCTCATTGACACATGACAATAGCGTAGCAGTCTGGTGAATAGAATCAGGTCATCAAGAAGTGTATATCTGAATATCATCAGCATAACTGATGGTACTGAAAACCATAGTTGTGAATAATTTGTCCAAGGGGCATAATATAAATGATAAATAATAATGGCTCTAGAACTGAGCCCTGTGGCACACCCAGTTTAAGAGGGACAGTGGGAGATTTGTAGTTATGCATGGTGATATAATATTGTCTGTCCGTCAAATAGGAGGAAAGCCAGGCTAGCGCAGCTCCTGAGGTGCCAATCTCTGAGAGGCGCATGAGTAGTAGCTTATGAGAGACAGTGTCAAAAGCTGAGCTAAGGTCAAGTAATAAGAGTATGGAGAGGTGCCCGAGTTACCAGAAAGGAGGAGATCATTTATAACCCTTACTAGACCAGTTTCAGTACTGTGTTGCGAACGAAAACCTGACTGAAATTTATCAAAGTGTTTGTTGCAGGCTAGAAATGACTGCAGCTGAGTGGCAATGACCTTTTCCATGATTTTTGAAACAAACAGTAGGTTGGAAATGGGGCGATAATTAGCATAGTCACCTGGGTCCAGAGTTGGCTTTTAAAGAATAGGAGTGATAGCAGCAGTTTTGAGTAAAACTGGAACAGTAGCAGAAATAAGAGACATGTTTACAAGATGTGAAATAGAACCAGAAATTGCAGAGGAACAGTGTTTCAAAAGGAACGTTGGTGCAGGGTCAACATGGCATGAAGAAGAGTTGGAATTTTGTATTATTTCATTAATTAAGGTGGGGTTTGTCAAGGAGAAGCTATCTGAGCGTTTGAATAGGCTGAGCTAGTTCACAAGTAGAAGTGGTCAGTTCTGCACCAAATGTCCTACATAGAGCATCCAGCTTACCCTGAAAGTAACGTAAAAAAAGAACAGCATAGATAATCAGATTCTCATAAAGAGGCATTCTGTGTAGGAGGTTGAACTAGCCAGTTCACCATGCTAAAAAGTGATTTGGGCTTGTTGTTTGTTGTGCTAATAGTTTTGGAGATATAGGAAGAATGAGCTGTGTTCAAAGCCTGTTAAACCTGTTTTCCTAAAAAGACGTTCACGTTGTCGGGCTTTGGCTTTCATAGCTCGTAGCTCCTTGTTATACCATGGAGCGGAGCGGGACATAGGAACAGACCTAGTTGTAGTTGGAGCAAGCTCATCTAAAACATCAACAATAGCACGATAAGAAATGGTTTTGTTTACAGTACATTTCATTGGGTAAGTTATTGTAAAGTCAAAAGTAATAAGCTTATGATCAGAGATAGGAGTAGCCAGTCCACTGATTGAGATGTTGTTTAAGCCTGATGTACAGACTAAATCAAGCGTATGACCATGAGTGTGAGTAGGAAAGTTGACATTCTGATGAAGATCAAAACAGTCTAGAACAGTCTTTAGCTGAGTACTATTAAAGCAGGGTGTATTAACATGGATGTTAAAGTCACCAAGTAAGATGACCTGGGCTGATGATGCACAAGCAAGTGTAAGTAGTTCGCTGAGTTCTGAGAAAAAGTCATTTTGCTGTTTAGGTGGTCTATAAATCAGAACAATTGTGAGGGGACAGTTTGAGCCAACTTTCAAAGCCATGTATTCAAAAGTATTAGTACTGTTGGATTACAAATTTAAGAATCTGTTTAAAATATGCTGATCCTATGCATATTTGTTATAGGTTCCAATATAACAACATGAACTGAAAAAGTTATGTATATTGTGACAGTGTAGGAGCAGGCAGCCCAGGCCCTGAGACAGTAACCTTTTATCTTTATGCAGTTCCTGAACATCTGGCAGGTTTTCCCAAGTTAAGTGTGACTTCTAAGCTCAAGGTACAACTGTGCCTTTTGTTTAAGCACCTATGCATTTGAATGACACTTGTATGCTAAATAGATCAAGGCTGGGAAAATCTTTAACTGAGCTGTTTTCCTGTACCACATTTGCATGCTTTGTTTAGATTGATTCCACTTCTATGTACTTCTCCCCCTTTCAAACCTATATACTCTGCTGTGCTGAGATTTTGTTAGACTTTTTGATGACTGCAGTGCCAAGCAGTGAGTATCTGAATAAAGAGAAACTTCTGTTTCAAGATATCCAAAACGTCTCCTGGTCTCTAAGAAAAAAATTCACAACAGTTTTGGTGCCGTGACCCGGATAGAGCTCCTCACCTGAATTCAGATTGAAACTTCAAGCTCAACAAAGATCTGACTTCTTCCAGACTGAATCTTTCTGTACCAAGGTTTGGTGAGTATCACTCTATCCAAAAGAACCATTAGAAGCCAGTACATGTGGTTATCCTCTGCGCCGCCAGAGAAGTGTTAACAAACAGCTGCAGGGTTTGTTTAACAGACAAGTTATCCTCTATTCAGGTAGAGAAGATTAGCATTACATGCTAATATCAGTTATCCTCTATTCAGGTAGAGAAGATTGGCATTACGTGCTAATATCAGTTATCCTCTATTCAGGTAGAGAAGATTAGCATTACGTGCTAATATCAGTTATCCTCTATTCAGGTAGAGAAGATTAGCATTACGTGCTAATATCTGTTATCCTTTGTTTCGGCAGAGAAGAATTGTTTATCCTCTCTTCAGGGAGAGAAGATAAGCGTAAAGTGATAGTAGTTTGTGTTGTCTTCTGTTAATTCAGGAAAGGTTAACAATAGTTGATCTGTGTTCCCTGGTGAAAAAACCAGCATATGCTGGTAGCTATGTTTTGATGCTGAGATGCTCGTTAGGTATGTTTTGGTGCTGGTTTAAGCTGGTCCTTTGCTGGTCTATGCTGGTCCTTAGCTGGTTTATGCTGGTCCTTGACCAGCAACATGACCAGCATAAACCAGCAAAGGACCAGCATAAACCAGCTAAGGACCAGCTTAAACCAGCATCAAAACATACCTAACCAGCATCCCAGCATCAAAACATACCTACCAGCACATGCTGGTTTTTTCAACACGGTTAACAAGCGTACCCTCTGTTGATCAGAGAAGTTTTAGTGTTGTGATTGTGTGGTAACAAAGAAACTCACAAAATGGTTAGAAAGAACGCTAGGCTGATCCCTACAACTGAAAAAGGTGGTCTCGCAACTCCTTTGTGGTCAGATAGCAAATTCAGATCACTGTTAGGAGTGCAAATGAACCTAATAGTAACTGAAAAAGTTAGATAAGAATTAACTAAGAAATATGAGATCCACCCAGACAAGACTTGGTCTGTAGATGAGTGTAAAAAAGTACTTGGAGCATGTATTCATAAGAACAATGTGAAAGGCATTATCTGCTGCCACAGAGAATTTGGTTTAGCGCTAGCTACACAACAGTCTCAGCGTAACTCAGAGCTAGAGGAACAGAACAAAGAGCTCCGGGCTAGAATATCCGCTTTGACTAAGAAATTGAACCGCAACAAAGCTTTAGAAAAAAACTGATATGGAAGTTAGTCAGCCTGATAACATTTATCCTGACTTACAAGCTTTCTTTGAAACAGATGTAGCCATCCAATCAGTAACTGATGTGCCTGTAGATTCAGTGAAGGTATGTGGTGCTAGGAGAAGATCTCAGGGAATTGAGGGAATTGAAAGTGTTCCTCCCAACTCTGCTGTTGTCCAGGTTCAAGCAATTGCAAAAATGCTGGAACCTAAAGATATAGAGAGATTGTCCCAGAGCTTACCCTCACCACGCACAAATTTTTCTGAATTTAGAAGAGCACTGATTAGCAAAATGCGTCTCTACGACATGTCGTTAGCAGAAGTCACGCAGCTGATGTCACAAATTCTAACTGAATCTGAACTCAACAGTTTTGAGTCTGCTGTTACTTCTGAACTACAACATGCCAGTAAAGGCCATTTGAGAGAAGGTGTTTTGAAAATTCTAAAGAATATTATGGGACCCAAAATAGACTGGTCCAGAATCAGTAACTGTGTACAAAAGAAAGAGGAAACTGTAAGTGAATACACTGAGAAGTTTTCCCAGTCAGCCGTAACTTACAGTGGAATAGTTGATGATCCTGAAAGTGTGCTAGATGACAAGGGACCCCTAGTCCGCATCTGGTCAGATGGCCTTGTAGCTGAGTACAGAAAAGCCTTGCCATTCCTAGATCTAACTTGGTCTAACAAAACTCTCAGAAGTAACTTAGACACGTTAGCTACTTGGGAAAGAGATTCTGATGTTAAGGCAAAAGTGAGAGTAGCAGCAGCTACGTTTAGCACAACAAATCGAGACAAGAGATGGTCTAAAAAAGAAGGGAAATGCAATTATTGTGGAAAATTAGGACATTGGGAGAAAGAGTGTAGGAAGAAGTTGCAAGATAATAAAAGAAATGCTATGCATAATTCTGCTCCTTCTCAGCCCGCCTACAACCCTGAAGTAGTTCCACCAGTGACCAGTGAAACGTTAGGACAGCACGCTCAGGCTCTTCTAAGAGCACAAAGAGAGCAGGAAAAAAACTAATTGTTGGGGCTGTGAGTAGCTACCTTTCCCCTGTAATACATCACAATGACAAAATAATTTTTGTGAAAGGTAGCATACAAGAGAAAGAGATTGACTTTTTGCTTGATACAGGTGCAGAAATCACAGTAGTTCCTACAAAATTGGCTAAAGATGTAAACATTCCGTACAAGAAAACTAAACTTTGTTTAACTGGTGTAGTAGGTGAAGATTCTGTTTTGTATGAAACTCCACCCATAGAGGTACAATTAGGCCCAAAAACTCTGACTACAAAATTGTTATGTGCTCCATTAAATACAGGTGCAATTCTAGGCATGGATCTACTGAGACAAGTACATCTAACATTAGACATGTCCTCAGAATCTGCTAGCATAAAAATTGCTTCAGCACAAGTTTCTACCAGTAATGCAATCACTCCTGAGTATGCTTTCTTACAGAATCATCCAATTTGGGCTAAAGACAAAGATGATTGCGGGTTTCTCACAGGTGTAGAACCAGCCAAATTAACAGGAACCGCCCCTCCTGTTACCAAACAATACCCGATCAGTAAGGAAGCTATACAGGGAGTCAAACCTATTGTAGAAAAATTGCTGAAGCAAGGAGTGCTCGTTAAAACCAATAGTCCCTGTAATTCACCCATATGGCCCATCAAGAAAGCCAATGGGTCATGGAGACTCACAATAGACTACAGAGTAGCCAATAAGCATATTGAAAAAATCACCCCCCTAGTAGCCGATCCATCTACAATTTGTAATGGCTTACCATTAGATTGTAAGGTTTTTTCAGTAATTGATATGTCTAATGGATTCTTTTCTGTACCCTTGCACGCTGACAGCCAGCCATGGTTAGCTTTCACAGTTGACTATGAACAATATCAGTGGACACGTTTGCCACAGGGATTTCAAAATTCCCCAACCATATACCATCAGGCTCTCAGACGTGATTTGTGTGACCCAGAATGTCCAGTCAAACAGTCCACTATGATTCAATATATCGATGATATTTTATTTGCCTCAACAGATCATGAGGTACATCAAACTGAATTGACAGCATTGTTGGACTATTTGCAGAAAAAAGGACACAAATGTAGCTTTCACAAAGCTCAAATTGCAAAAAATCAAGTTACATTTCTGGGTCAAACAATTGGTACAGGAAATAGATCCATTACACAGGATCGAGCCGCTTCAGTCAAAGCAATACCTCCGCCTACTAACATTAAAACACAAGGTTACTGAAGACTATGCCTCGATTGCTCAGCCACTCTATGACTTGTTGTAAGGTCAGGTTAGAGATTCTGATACAGTTTGTATGGAAGAAATTCATCTCAAAGCTTTCAATGATTTGAAGAGAGCACTATGTCAAGCGCCAGCATTAGGAATTGCACAATCTGATAGGCCCTTTGTGCTTTATGTTCATGAACACTTAGGCTTTATGACTGCATGTCTAATGCAAGATCATGGGGGCAATTTACGTCCAATTCATTACTATTCTGGCAAACTTGACATAGTCGCTCAAGGTATGGGCCCATGTCTCAGAGCAGTACAGGCAGTTCATCTAGCTCTTCAGGCCTCATCAGGAATGGTGTTAGGACAGACTGTAAATGTAAGATGCCCTCATGCAGTGTCTGCACTAATGAATCAAGCAAAAGTCACTTCTGTCACATCCTCTCGTTGGAGAAATTGGTTAACAACCCTCACAACCCCGAACATTGTTTTACAGCATGCACCAGTCACAAACCCATCCTCATGTATGATGTCTGCAATGACTGAAGTTGTCTTAGAGGATGAAGGAGAAATGGCTCATGATTGTGTTACGCTTACATACACACCTACAAGTGAAATAACAGAAACTCCCATAGATAATGCAGAATTGGAGTTGTTTGTTGATGGTTCAGCTCAAGTTATTGAAGGTAACAGACGAGCAGGTTATGCAGTAACTTCTACCACTGAAGTGGTAGCTTCAGGTTGTCTTCCAGATCATTTTTCAGCTCAAGCTGCAGAACTAGTAGCCTTAACTAGAGCATGCACGCTAGCGTCAGGATCAACTGCAAATATCTACACTGATTCCAGGTATGCTTTTGGGGAAATTCATGATTTTGGTATCATTTGGCGAAGTAGACAGTTTTTAACTTCTGCTGGATCACCCATTAAGCATGCTGGATTAGTGAAAGATCTAATGTTTGCCATGAAACTTCCAAAGAAATTAGCTGTGATCGAAGTGAAAGCACATCTCACAACTAATACTACGGAAGCTAAAGGTAATGCTCTTGCTGATGTAGCTGCTAAACAGGCTTGTTCATATGCAAATGTACAGGTGTGTTCAGGTAGTACAGCACAGAAGACAATTCTGCCTCCTGAATCAATCATTGATGTGTACAAAGACGTTCCTTTATATGAAGCATGGACATGGTTAGACAAAGGAGGAAAATATATTGCTCCCGAATCACTGCTGCCATATTTGGCTCAACAAATACACAATTTGGGTCACAGTGGTCCAGCAACAGTGAATCACAGGTTCTCAAATCAATGGTGGAATCCAAAATTCAGAAATGTAGCCACTGAAACAGTCAAGAGATGCATTACATGTCAAAAAAATAATGATGTGCCAGCAGCAACTACAGCAGCAACACATACCCCAGCTCCACCAGGACCGTTTCGTCACCTACAAGTTGATTACATATCATTGCCTCCTTGTAAGGGAAAAACTGACGTTTTGATAGTAATAGACAAGTTCTCAAGATGGATAGAAGCTTATCCAACAGGGCGTGCCACAGCTGCACATACTGCTAAATGTCTTGTCACTGATTTAATTCCCAGATGGGGATTACCAGATAGCATTGACTCAGATCAAGGTACCCACTTCACAGGACAGGTAGTCAAGGAAGTGTCTAAAATGTTGAAAATTAAGTGGAATCTTCACTGTCCTTATAGGCCACAAGCATCGGCGCAAGTCGAACGTGCAAACAGATCAATCAAAACCAGGCTAAGCAAAATGCATCAGGAAGGAGTAGTATGGGTTGAAGCACTGCCAGCGGTACTGTGTAGTATGAGAGCATCACCTAACAGATCAGTAGGTCTAAGCCCTCATGAGATTATTACAGGACGCCCAATGCAGATGCCAGGTGTGATTGATCTTAGAAATGCTGATGTGCACATTGCCTCAGATGCCCTGATCACTTATTGTGAAAACCTTACAAAGGCAGTACAGAGTTCCAGAGAAAGAGTTGAGTCGTGTTGGCAGAATCCACCAGAAGGTGGACACACAATCATCCCAGGTCAGTGGGTTATGATAAAGTCATTCAGAAACAAACCATTAGAGCCTAAGTGGCACGGACCACATCAAGTGATGTTAATTACAGCAGCTGCAGTCTTGTGTCAGGGAAGGAAAACATCCCAGGTTACGTATGTAACCATGGTTCCCCGAGGGAACGAGACGCTGCATCCGAAAACGCTAGGGGAACGCCTTCAGCGTGACCACGCTCTGAAACACGTGTGCAAACAGTCCAATGGAGAAGCGAGACGTCATAGGCGGGGTGACGTAGAGACCAGGAAGCTTAAAAGCACGTGTGGTGCGTGCAGCCGGCAGCTTCTAGAGAAGCAAGCGCTGCAGGGATGCTGGAAGTATGGCTCGAGACGCAGCATCTCGTTCCCTCGGGGAACCATGGTTACATACCTAACCTGGGACGTTCCCCTTCAGGAACTCGAGCTGCGTCCGAAAACGCTAGGGGAACGATATGCCCATGCCGCCAGACTTTCAAATCCCTGCCTAGTGTGTATCACTGAGCACAGCTAGGATGAGAGAAAAGAGGAGCCCAGAGTGGCATAAATGAGACTGAGAATCTCATGAAAGTGAGTGGCATGGAACAACCCGCAGCGTTGAAATATCAGAGAGGGTACTCCTGACGAGAAGGCCATACTTCGAGAGCAGTGAGCCTTGACCCCCACTGAGGAGCCACCCAGAAGGGCGTGGTAGGCCAAAAATAGCCGCCACGTAGACCTTTAGGATGGAGTGGGCTAACCCAGCAGAGAACCGATCCTGCAGAAACTCCAGCACTGTACCAACTGGGCAGTTAACTGGGTCCCGCTGGCGGTGTCCGCACCATGAAGTGAAATGTTTCCACTTCAGGGTGTACAGTTTCCTTGTGGAGGGAGCTCTGGATTGGAGAATGGTCTCAACAATCTCGGTTGAGAGACCGGAAGACCGGAAGCTATGAGGTGTCCCCTCTCAGAGGCCACACCCATAACTTCCACAACTCCGGGCAAGGGTGGAGGATGGTGCCTCCTGCCTGAGAGAGGAGATCCCTCCTGACGGGAATCTCCCATAGAGAGCCATCGAGGAGGGAAATCAGGTCCGAGAACCAAGCTTGGGCCGGCCAGTACGGGGCTACTAAAAGAAGACGGACCCCGTCCCGGCGCACTCTCTCCAGAACTCCCGGGAGCAGAGCGATCAGGGGAAAAGCGTACAGACGAAGCCTCGGCCACGTCTGTATCATGGCATCCAGCCCCAGTGGAGCTGGATAAGTCAGAGAGCACCAGTGGTGACATTGCGCATTCTCCTTAGTCGCAAAGAGGTCCATCTGAGCCTGGCCAAAACTCTCCAATCTGCTTCACCACCTCGGGGTGAAGCAACCATTCCCCGGGCCTCAGCCCCTGCCTCGACAGGATGTCTGCTCCCATATTGAGATGCCCAGGAACATGAACCGCTCTCAGCGAGAGGAGTTTGTCCTGGGACCACACAAGGATCTGGTGCGCCAGCTTGTATAAGGGGCGTGAATGCAGACCTCCCTGGTGGTGATGTAATAGACCACCGCTGTGTTGTCGGTGTCGAACCAACACATGGTGGCCTATTAGGTCCGGGAGAAAGTGTTTCAACGCTCGAAACACAGCCAGCATCTCCAGGCAGTTGATGTGCAAAGTGAGATGGCGACTGCTCCACAGACCACGGGCGGGGTGGCCACTCATGACTGCACCCTAACCGGTGAGAGACGCGTCCATTGCTAGCATTACGCGGCGACAAGGAGCTCCTAACGCCGGGCCCTGAGACAGGAACCAAGGGTTCCACATGTCTAAGGCACGTAGGCATTGCCGCGTGACCTTGATCATGCGGAACGGGTTTCCCCTCGGGGAGAACCCCTTGGTCCTGAGCCACCACTGTAGGGGTCTCATGTACAGCAGGCCAAAAGGTATCACGTTGGACGCAGCTGCCATCAGACCCAGCAGTAGCTGGAACTGCTTTACAGTGAGTGACCGGCCTTCTTTCACTCTCGTGACTGCAGTGAGGATCGACTCGATCCAAGCAGGTGACAAACGTGTTCGAATCCCACACCACGCCTAGATAAGTGGTTCTCTGTAATGGAGACAGCACACTCTTCTTGGCGTACAGTCTCAACCCCAGCTCTTTCAAATGAGCGAGAACAACATCTCGATGTTGAACCGCCATGTGCTCCGACTGAGCCAGAATCAACCAATCGATGTAAATTGAGTGTGCGGATGCCCCGGAGTCGCAGCGGAGCCAGAGCAGCATCCACACACTTCGTGAAAGTGCGGGGGGAGAGTGCTAGGCCGAACGGAAGAACCCGATATTGGTATGCTTCGCCCCTAAAAGCAAACCTCAGGAACTTCCTGTGTTGAGGAAGGATGGAGACATGGAAGTAAGCGTCTTTTAGATCTATCATCACAAACCAGTCCTCAGACCTGATTTGTGACACCACTTGATTGATTGTCAGCATTTTGAACTTCAACCTCATAACTGAACGATTCAGTAGTCTCAGATCTAAAATGGGACGCAGGCCCCCATCCTTCTTCGGAACAATGAAGTACCGGCTGTAGAATCCGGACTCCCTGTCTTGAGGAGGGACCACCTCGATGGCCTCCTTCCTCAACAGAGTTTCTACTTCCTGTTCCATTACCAGACCCTGCTCGGGGCTCACCGCAGTGGGAAAGACCCCGTCGAAAGGCGGCGGCGGAGCGCCGAATTGGATGCGATAACCTCGCTCTACAGTGCGCAGGACCCATGCAGACACACTTGGCAGTAGTTTCCACGCTGCCAAATAATCTACTAAGGGAACCAGTCTCTCGAGACTGGCCTCTGGTGTTGTTTGAGCTGCTAGTTCGGTGTCCTGTAACGGATGACCGGCAGGAGACGGCCGAACTAGCTGCTGTAGAGACCCCCGCAGGGGTGGTGAGCTCCCTAGCTCCGCTACATTTCCGGGCAGAAGAATGAGGTGTGGGCTTGCTGGAGACCGCTGCCAGTACCTGAAACACAGCCAGCATCTCCAGGCAGCTGAAGTGCCAAACTGGATGGTGACCGTTCCACAGACCACGGGCGGGGTGGCCACTCATGACCGCTCCCCAACCGGTGAGGGACGCATCCGTCGCTAGCATGCGCGGCGACAAGGAGCTCCCAGCACCCGGCCCTGAGACAAAAACCAAGGTCTCCTCCACATGTCTAAGGCACGTAGGCATCGCCGCGTGATCATGCAAAGCAGGTTTCCCCTCGGGGAAACCCCCTTGGTCTTGAGACACCACTGCAGGGGTCTCATGTACAACAGGCCAAAAGGTATCATGTTGGACACAGCTGCCATCAGACCCAGCAGTTATGAGACTGCTTCACAGTGAGTGCCTACTTTCACTCTCTTGACTGCCGCGAGGATGACTCGATCCGAGCAGGAAATATACATGCCTGCATCGTGGTCGATCCCACACCACGCCTAGATAAGTGGTTCTCTGTAATGGAGAAAGCACACTTTTCTCTGCGTTCAGTCACTTTCATATGGGTGAGGACAACATCTC
Source organism: Labeo catla (assembly GCA_012976165.1). NCBI lineage: Eukaryota > Metazoa > Chordata > Actinopteri > Cypriniformes > Cyprinidae > Labeo > Labeo catla. Next base: position 84,934 of record VONZ01001744.1, on the reverse strand, counting down.
GATGCCGAACCGCCCATGCTCAGAATGAGCTAATACCGACAAAAAATGTCAATAAGGATCAGTATGCAGATGCCCTGGCAGCCACAGCTAAGCCACAGCAGCATCCACACACTTAGCGAAAGTACAGGGTGAGAGTGCAATAAATTTAATTCCTCAGAATTAAATGACAATGGGAGACGAGCTAAAGATTCAAAATGCACGTCGTTTGTTTTTTTTTGTTTTTTTGAATGAACACATTATGAATGAATACAGCTCCCGAACAAACCACACATAAATCGCTTGAATCCCCGTTCCTGTTATTTATTTATTTATTTTTTAGAAGCAAGGGCAGGTAGAAATGAGCGATCTAATATGCAGTCAGCTCATATGCGGACAGCATCAATCTCCTCGGAGAAAGATAGCCGCAGCAGCGCGAGCTCTTACTCAGAGGGGGAAGAACCGCAGCGCGGGCTTCCGAGCCCCGAGAGAGAGCGCTAGATCTAAGTAGAAAGGCAGAGAGAGGGCGGACCCGTCTCTAACCCGTCCGTAGATCTAAGTGCGATCCCCATGGCCGCAGTCGCCGCTCTGCCTTGGCAAAAGCGGGACCTGAGCCACGGGGAAGTTCACAAGGGCTCCCTCCTCGAAGAGAGCCCTCCGGGAACGAAGCGTGCGCAGCGAGACTGCGGGCAGTCAGCCCCCTCGGGAGCTGACACAGCCCGCTTCGCCGTGAGCTCTCACTCAAAGGGGGAAGTACTGCAGCGCGGGCTTCCGACCAAGAGAGAAAGCGCTAGATCTAGGGAGAAAGGCAGAGATAGAGCGGACCCGTCTCTAACCCGTCCGCAGATCTAAATGCGATCCCCACGATCAAGCCGCCGCCCTGCCTCGGCAGAAGTGGGAGCTGAGCGCGGGGAACGCAAACGCGGGCAGTCAGCTCCCTCGAGAACTGACTCCCATGCTTCGCTCCCAGACAGACAACAAATAGATTGTGTGTATCGCCACCCGAAATAGCGCAGGCAGAGAGGAACACACAGTCTAAATGCTGCTGCTTATATTCGTAAGAATGCTTTGTAGGACATAGTGACACTCTCAAATAAAAGCTGTGCAAACTAGCACAAAAACAGAGTGACACACACACACACAGAGCGCTTGCTGAAAGACAGAAGCTGCCGGCTGCACGCACCACACGTGCTTTTAAGCTTCCTGGTCTCTACGTCACCCCGCCTGTGACGTCTCGCTTCTCCATTGGACTGTTTGCACACGTGTTTCAGAGCGTGGTCACGCTGAAGGCGTTCCCCTAGCGTTTTCGGACGCAGCTCGAGTTCCTGAAGGGGAACCTGGACTCATGTGTCACACTGTAAAGTTGTTCCCCCACCTACAGGGATAGGATAGGACACACAGACCAGTGAGGAGCCCAGGGAAGAACCGAATGCAACAGGCTTCGGGGGCCAACCCTGAGGTGAAGACTTCCTCATAGGCCTTCCCCATCCACTAGTCCATCCTTACCTCACTGTTCTTTAGGTGTCACAGGAATTAAGAACTAGGGAAAGAAGGAACAACAAGACTAGACTCAGATTAAACAGAGGCTACAACTCTATTGTTTGCAGCCTTTTACAACAAATACTGCTCTGTCGTCTTTTGTTTTCTTTCTTACTCTGTGCAGATACCCCTTGATGGCTGTCCTGAGACCCATACACATCGACCCCCTCACCTGTGTATGAAGCTACAAACTTTAAAGGACAACTAGACCCACTGCCGAGCCAACTGTCACGGAAGACAGAACATAAAAAAAAAAAAAACACAACGCAGAGAATCAAATGAAAGAACTTCAGTCATCCATCAACATGATCAAGATTGCCGTTCTAGTAATCATCGTGAACATCGCACAAGCTATAGACTCCAGAAACAACATATTCTTAGAACTGATGAATATGTCAAGAAATGCCTTGTTTGCTGGAAAGAACGTTTGCATGCCACACCCACCTTCAGTAAAAGCAGGGATACCATGGGTGGCACACCCCATCTCCCACTGTGACACGTGCACCTTGTTCGGTGTTCAAACGAGTGGAAAATTCAACAGAGGTACATGCCACCACATCACAACTCCTCCAGCTTGCTCCGTGTTGCATTCCTGGATTACCATCCTGCAACCTAACTTCAGCTACTCCCATTATGACAGATCTACTCCTGCCAATTACTTTTCCTTGGTGCATGGAAAATGATGCTCCAGCCTCGACTCCACTGGGTGAAATTCCTCATGAACGTTGCAGCTTTGTGATCAAAATGAGAACATATTCCCATGTGGACATTACTCCATCAGCAGGAAGAGAGGAAAAGTACTTAGAAGTTTGTCTCCACAGGACATCATCTCTCCCACAATTCTACTCAGTAAATCAGTGGTGTATGATTCCCCCACCGACTGGCTATCAGAGAGAATACACACTCCTCCCCAAGCTCTCCACATTTACTAAGCTCAGCTACTACCACAAACAAAGAAGATGGCTGCATCCCTGGACTCACTTGTGCACAAACATGGTGGTCAAGAACTCTTGGAGCCTTAATTCCATGTTATGGTGTCATACAGGCCCTGAATCAAGTCAGAAGCTTATCGAATTCTGTACAGAAACTAGCTAATGATACAGCTTTGGCCCTAGGTAACATCACGCACACTCTCGCTTCGCACAAGATAATGATCTTACAGAACAGAGTGGCCTTGGATTACATTCTTGCAACGCAAGGGGGAGCCTGCACCATTATTGGCCCTGAATGCTGCACCGGGTTAATGGATCCAACAGAGAACTTGAACAAAATCCAACGAGACATTCTTGATCTTTCAGAAAAATTACACCAAATGACTGAAGATAATTCTTCATTGTTCGGAGAACTATTAGGTAAACCCTGGCTGTGGATCAAGGAAATAGCAATTCTGCTGTTATTCTTCCTACTGGTATACTATCTATGCGTCCACAGTATCAAGTGTTTCATTCAACAAATGACTCATGACCATCATGAGGAAACAACAGTTCCAACCAGAAAAGACTATTACCCATAAGAACTTCACGGACCCTAGAAGCATGTTTGTTTCTGTGTCAGCATGCTTTTCATCACTACAGACAATCAACACAGAACTTTTTAAGTGTCTAAATTTGTATTTTATGAGAGTTTTTTTAGAACTCTCAAAGGAGGAATTGTTGGATTACAAATTTCTAAAAGGTTATGTATATTGTGATTTAGCAGACAGCCCAAGCCCTGAGACAGTAACCTTTTGTCTTTATACATTTCCTGATCATCTGGCAGGTTTTCCAAGTTAAGTGTGAAGTCTAAGCTCAAGGTACAACTGTGCCTTTTGTTTAGCACCTATGCATTTGAATGACACTTGTATGCTAAATAGATCAAGGCTGGGAAAAATCTTTTACTGGGCTGATTTCCTGTACCACATTTGCATGCTTTGTTTAGATTGATTCCACCTCTATGTACTCCGCCTCCTTCAAACCTATATACTCTGCTGTGCTGAGATATTGTCAGACGACTTTTTGATGACTGCAGAGCTAAGCAGCGAGTATCTGAATAAAGAGAAACTTCTGCTTCAAGATATCCAAAAACGTCTCCTGGTCTCTAAGAAAAAATTCACAACAGTATGGAACGTGCCACTGCAAGTTTGGATCTGCCATGGAAGTGGGCTAAGAAGGTGGTGCTGCGGGGTCGTCTCATGGAATAAGCCATTTTCTTTGTGCATTCATAGATTCCAGAATACTAGCCTAAGGGAGGTCGTCAAGGTCTGAGAGAGGTTGTCCAGATGAGGCACACCCAACGCTCTTGTCCGGACCAGAATAAGAATTAAACATCTATTCGCCTCCCTCTAGGGTTTGTACATCTGCCCTCACCTTCCCTCCATAATTCCCCTGCGTTACCATCTACCCCACCTGACTGAGGTTAGGTGGGACGTCCTGCGCTCGCACTACAGTCTCTCTACTTGACCTATGATGTACTGGGTTATGTTCTATTATGCATAGAACTGCCAGACTGATGGTTTTAACTTAGTCTTCGGACTAGTCCTGCTAGTGCGTCTGCGGATATGGTCCATGCTGGGGATCCATGGTGGGTGAGTATGATCCTTTTCTTTCTTAGTTATCAGAACTGGTATCTATTTGTTAGCCACTTTAGGCTTGTGTTACAGTATACACGGTTGGGTTTGTGTGTGTTCTTCTGGACCTCTCTGCTGGTCTCGGGGACCCCCGGTTGCTGCTGCATGTCTACCGTTCTGGATCTGGTCTCCGGATTCTGCAACCAAATCACTAGGTGCTACGGAGGAAGTTTCCTCACAGTAAATTTGCCTGAGTAAAATTTACTCAAATTGAAGAAAATTTTACTCTGTGCCAGATAACATTTGGTCCCTCTCTGAAAAGAGAAAAAGTTACTCTTTTGATAGAGTTGTTTTTCCAGAGTTAATTTTGCTCAATTTGGTGTTAATATTTTACTCTCCACTGTTATATTTGACTCTATTTAGTGTTTTTTGAAATCAACTCTTGTACTATTTTACTCAGTTCAGAGGTACAAGAAATTTACTCTGCTACTTTTTAACTCTTTTCAGAGGAAAGTCAAATTTACATCTCCTCCAGAGTTGTTTATCATCAATTATGAGTGAACTTTAAAGAATAAATAACTCTATCCAGAGTTAATCTTTTAAATTACATCATTCATATTTTATCCTCAAAAACCCCTGAAACTAGAAATGAAAAACTTGCTTTTGAATCTGAAAAAAAAAAAGAGTCTACAACAAACTTTATACTCATGTCTCACAATTTTATTTTTTCAAGCTCCTATTTAAATAATATTACACTTACATTTACAATGTTACACTTGTGATGATGATAATTTGGTGGTTTCTGCATCTATATGGTAGACAGTGTTTTGCAGAAAGCTATACACAATGGACAGGTCTTACAGAGTAGAGCATGTTGGACAATTACAATAAAACAAGACTGGACCCTACTTCTCATCAGCCCAACAACAAGTAGATACAGCTGGAGACTCTCTCAAATGCCATCCAACTGTCCTTGGATACTGGTAAAAGTCTGTAAAAGAATGAAAACACATTATTGCCAATGTGACTTAAAAGTTAGTCAATATACAGCATGAATAAAGAAACAGTGTTGTCTGTCTTCCACCAAAGATTATGTTTTATATAATTCCAACAGATTGTTACTAAATATTTGAAGTAGAAAATAATAGCACAAGAACAACAATTTAGAGGACAGGTGATTAAAAAGAGTTATCCCAAGAATGAAAATTCTGTCATTAATTACTTACCCTCATGTTGTTCCAAACCCGTAAGACCTTCGTTCATCTTCGCAACACAAATTAAGATATTTTTCAAGAAATCTAAGAGCTTTCTGACCCTGCATATACAGCAAGGGTACTGCCACATTCAAGCCCCAGAAATGTAGTAAGAACATTGTTAAAATAGTCCATGTGACAGTGATTCTACCATAATTTTATGAAGCTACAAGAATACTTTTTGTGCGCAATGAAAACCAAAATAACTACTTTATTCAACAGTTCTTCTCCCCCAAGTCACTGTCCTCCACCATTAAGGAGAGTATCATGATGCATGTGCATGGTTTGTAAACAAAACACAGCGCATGCGTGTTCCTGTGTCAGCAGCATCACACGTATGCATCAGGGTACTCGCGATTATGGCGGAGGATGGTGATTTGAAAGAGAAGAATTGTTGAATAATTATTTTATTTTTCTTTTCGCACAAAAAGTATTCTCGTAGCATTGTAAATTATTGTAGAAACACTGATGTCATATGGATTATTTTAACAATGTCCTTGCTAAGTTTCTGGCCTTGATCGTGGTAGGACTCTTGCTGTCTATGAGGCTCAAAGATCTCTCAATTTTTTTCAAAATGATCTTCATTTGTGTTCCGAAGATGAAAAGAAAGGTTTTACGGGTTTGAAACAACATGAGGGTGAGTAATTATTGACAGAATTTTAATTTTGAGGTGAACTATCCCTTTAAGAACCTTTTTGAGAAGTAAGCAAGTTCAAAATCACACAGTAATACAACATTATGAACTAGTGTCATTTGATCTGCTTCATTAGTAGCTTCACCTTGATGAATTTCACAAGATGATCATGCTAGCTGAGATCTTTCCCGGTCTTACGTGACGGTGACTTGAGAGGGTGGCAAAAGGTGAACCAGCATCGAAATGGAGGACAATTTGCTGTTCCAACCTGGAGATACAGAAAACAAAATAAACAATTCTTTTAGGTTTTTAGTTTTTCATCACAACCAAGTCCTGATGACTACAGATGTGTGGATGAACTGAGCTGAAAAATCTACAAGTATTAAAATGAAGTCATACACTTATACATTTTTTTTTTTTTTATTGAGAGTCCTAAATGAAGACAATTTCTAACTGTAAATCTGCAACTCCTGTACTAGGCCCTTGCGAAAATATCAGGGTAGAAGTGTTGGAAAATAAATTGGAAAGATTTGGAGGCAACAGCTACTCACATAACGAAACTTGCTCCTGGGGTCAACCAAGCATAGGAAAAGGAGATGATTCCCTTCGCAGATTCTTCCTTTAAACTACGGGAAGGGCTTTTTCTACACACACAAACATAAACCAATTACAACCAAAACCAATAACATCATAAACATCAATTAACAAAGTACTGTATGAACAGCCTACCCATGTTCATTTGTCAGATGTGCTACCAAGATTTTCACCATGTCACGTCTTCGGTCCAAGGTCTGGTCATGTCAACAGGTAGTCGAATGCTTCCTCATCAACATCTGTCTTTGAGTCATCAAAGACATTAACATCCATTGTAGAAATATTTTTTTTGGCAGCTGAAGGAAAATAAACTATTGGCAATTTGACAAATGCCAGCAATGCCAAAGGAAGTAAGACAGTTATTTTTATTCCACATAAGACACATCATACACTTATTATATTACTATTTGAAAAAATATTAATATATTAATGATTCATTATTAATGAAAAGTATTAATGATATTAAAAATGTTAAAGTTTCTCTTACCACATTCCCAAAACATTTGAAATGTAGAAGGTTTTGAAGAAAAAATATTTCTTTGAACTTCATTCTGACTATGTTGTTGGTTTACATCCTGAAGTAACCAAAAAGACAAAGTTACAAAGTTAAACAGGCAATAACACTCACAGTCAGATGATGAAAAAACATTCATTAGTGCACTACACAACATGAGTAATCTTTGTTCACTAATATTTTTTTTTAATTTGTAATAATTGCTTGGCTTATATATTTAATGTATATAGCCTAATTGTATGCTAATATTAACATTGCACTGTTGTATGTACCATTTCCAACGTTTTTTTTCCCCCTCTTTCTCTATCACTGAGGTGGAGCATTTATGAAATATTGTTCTTATAAATTCTTCCCATCATTTCCGTAATTAAAGTTTACATATTAAAAATACACGCAAACTACAGTGAAGTGCAAAAGTTATTGTACGTGTTCCGCAGTGGTCAAAAAGGATTCAATCATGAATTTTGAATTGAAACACTGACATTCTTCAATAAAATCACCGACTAGCCCCTGTATATGTTAAAAATACCTTCGTTCTCATGAGAAACAGTTAACTTACTGTCTAAATGTTACGGAGGGAGTGAGACGAGAGGCGAGTGGATCCATATGCAAACTTTTATTCAAAGGACGAGACAGAAACATGGTCAAGGCAGGCAGGGTCAGACAACGACAAACAGGTATATAGACAGCAAGATGAGAATAGTCCGTTATACAGGCGATCCACAGCGAACGATATCCAATGGGCGAGGCAGAAGAGTAGTCAGACAGGCGAGAGTTTCCAGAGGCAGGCGGCGAGACAGACAGGACGATACAACAGTGCAAGGAATCAAGGCTAGAATGACTAGGACAAGACTAGACTAGGAAACACGATTGACTAAGGCTCTGTACAGTTGCTAACACAAACAGTGCTAAACGCAAACCAATACTCGGCAGTGCGTAACAGGAAGACCGGGGTTTAAATACTGTCTCTGATTGGGCGCAGGTGATAGGAGCAGTGGCTGATGGGGAATGTAGTCCGGGGTGTGGGTGTGTGTAAACAAGGTGAGAGTGACATCTGGTGGTGAGCGGTCCACAGCTCACCGACCAGATCCGTAACACTAAATAGGACTAATTCACATCAGAATAGCCTTCAACAATCCAATTAAGGCTAACGTTAATTTAACTCTTTTCCGAGTCAAGTACATGTGGTGCACAACTCGAGCCTATCGTCACAATAATTCAGTGGACAAACATTGATAGGCAGCTAACGTTAGCTAATTTCAATTAACGTTCAAAAAAAGGCTTAAAATATATATGTTAGCTATCTGATTTCAAACTAGTTTTCAAGCTGACAGGAGAAGGCAAGCGATCTCTTAAAGATTCAGAAAATGTGGCAAAACGATCCTAGCTCAAAGCAGAGGCAAATATAATTAAAATAAATAGTAAGACTTTGAAACTTTACTTACTTTACCATCCAGCAGAAGCGTGCCGTCTTCTAAACCCAAAGCAGCAGCAGTCGATGGCCGTGATTAACAGTAATGGTGGATCAATGAAGGGATGAGAGCAAACTGGGGAGGAGTCACAGTTACTCTGTAATTTTGCTCCCACTCTATGGATAAATTTTACTCTGTACACTCAAAATAGAGCAAAAACAACTATTTTTGAGGAAAAAAAAATGAACTCTGGAAAAACTACTCCGACATTTTTCCTGTGCTTGGTCACTGGGTCCCCCGTTACATTACTGCAACCCCAGGGCAGCACTGTTTCTTAGGACTTGCAAGTCCCTCTTCCAGGTAAGCTCTCTGAAGTTTTACTTCATGGGATGCCCCTGGACATCCCTGGCTGGACTAGTGAGTCACCCCTCCGTAGAGCGGGCTTGATTGCACTTTTTCCACTGAGATATAGATAAAGGTGTTTCTGCGGAAACCCTTCTGAGTGTTGGCTCTGAGGAGCAACAGCTCTCCAGGCATGATTGGGCCCTTGTCGTTCTTGCATGCTCTGCAGGTCTGGCTAGAACAGGGCCCAGGTACCTACCCTTCAGCTGCTGAATGCCAACCTCTTTGGATAAGTTGGCCGCTTGCTGCCACCCAAGGTGTTCTCCCTCCGCCACATTGGCGTGTGTGGAGGTTGCGTTGTCCTATTGGATATTAAAAGCCCTTGGCCTCTTGAGCTCCATGGAATCAGTAGCCTAGGTCGTTAGACCTTTTTCTCTGTCCCGATGTGTTTTACCTTCCGCTTGCTGCCGCCCAAGGTGTTCTCCCTCCACCACATTGGCTTGTGCGGAGGCTGCACTGACCTATTCGGGTATCAAAAACCCTTGGTCTCCTGGAGCTCCATAAAACAGCAGCTTAGGTCATTAGGCCATTAGGCCTATTTCTCTGCCCCTGTAATGTCTCTCCTGACATTGCATGAGTCTGGCAATGCTCCCCTCACTGAGGGTCTTCTGTGAGCATGCCACTCCTAAATAGAGCGCACAAGTACCACTCTGATCAAGTGAAGGGCCTCTGCTCCCCATGGCTCTGGCTAACTATTCCAGGTTGTAGCCCCTGGTGGGATGCTGATGGATCAGCCATTTATCGCTCCCCTCATGGAATGAAGGTATTTTATGAGCGTGCTGTTTCACTGTTAAGCAATTGAGTTTCCTCCTATCCTGGGACAGTTGAATTTCTCTGTTCCGGGGGCATCTCACTCAGGCCGCTCAATATTTAGCACTGCAGTGTCACTTATCGAAGGGTCACTTTGAGCACGAGTCTGCTTCCTGAGAGCTTGAACCTCCCTCTATTTGGGAATTGTGTTCTCTGTTTCCCAGAGCCTCTCGATGCTGTGAACAGTATTTACGTATCCATGCTAGCCGGGCACATTCTAAAATCCATGTTGTGATTAGAACACACACTAACTTCTTGTGTTCTTTCAAAAATCCTGTATGGCAGGGATTATGCATTCAGCTTTGTACCCTTTCTTGAGATGATAGGCCCTGGTGACTCGACTTAAGTATCTTCGACGATACTTCTGAAACGGGGTGCCGATGCATGGCCTGCCCGGCCAGCTCCTTGAGTAAGGTCGTGCAGAGCTGTAGGTAAACCCCTAGTTGACAAGCTGAGGTCTAAAGTATTGTCCTAGACAACTTTCTATATCCCTTAAAGGAATCTCTTGCTATCTGATTCCAAGTCTGAGCTCTGCCCTGGGTCAGGCTTCTATTAGCCTTGCCCTTACAGGTAAGTTCTTCGGTATGCAGCTCAGGCCTTTGGCCGAAGGGATTAAGTCACTGACAGCCACCTGGACGTCACTGGGGCAGCTCCCTCACCTTTGGTGTCTGGCTTGCACTCCCCTCAGCATGGCAGCGTGGGTATAACCATTCCCCATAGCGACCCCTAGAGGGCGCAGTTCAATGTTCCCTTGGAAGGGAACGTCTCAAGTTACGTATGTAACAATAGTTCCCTGAGACGGGAACGAGACACTGCTTCGGACATAAGCTTCAGACAAAGAAGCAGATGATGTGTTCGAACAACAGCCTTTTATACAATGCGGTCGCGCCGGTAGTGACGCAATAGGCTGTCGCCGGCCAGTGCTATTGTTGTTTTTGTATGTAGGCTTCAGACACAAGTCACGAAGGAGACGTTCCCCATAGCGACCCCTAGAGGACGCAATATCTTGTTCCCTTCTCAGGAAACCATGGTTACATACATAACCTGAGACGTTTTTATAGATTGGACCAAGTTGATAGAGAAAAATTGAGCCTAGGGAGCTTCATTTTTCTTGTGTGTGAGATGCACAAGTTTTTTGTGTGAGGCAAGTATGTTGCGTTATTGACAGTCTATATGATTTATCGATTAAGTTATTTGGAAAATTAATGTAGTATTGATGAACTGCTAGTATTTTTAATGGAGAATGTTATGTGGAATGTGCAATGTTTGTTTATTTTTGGAATTGTACTAGAAGTGTAAAGAGATATGTAGCATATAAGAAATTAGTATTAATAGTAATATAATTTGGAAAGCGAAATGTTATCCTTATGTGTATGTATGTGTGTATATATATATATATATATATGAAGAGTTTGGTTCCAAAACGCTATAAATGCCATTTTTTTACTAAACTGAGTTCCTGCCAAAATCAGTATTGTATCTGGTCAGTTTTTAATTTTACGCAAAATGCGATATCCGCAGTGTTATTCTGTCATGTTTTCTCCCTATCTTTCCAAACCACGACAAACGCCATTGTCTCTTCTCTACAAAATGCGATACATCTGCTCAGCCAATTACAGCGCACCATTTCACACATTTTAAACGGTAAAGGTGCCGCTTTAAATACACCCCGCATCCTAGTTTTCAACGTTGAGTAATGTATCACAGACATATCTGACTAATCCTTTCATAAACAAAGTGTAGAGAGAGTGTAAATAAGAGATTCACTGTGCAGTGTAGAAAGCTTCGTTGATTATAATGGAACTTTGTGAGATCGCGATGAACTAAGATGAGTGACAGATTTTTAAGGGAGTTTGTAAATAAGATACTGATTTAATACAACATTTAAATAAACAAGAAGGTAATATTAAGTGACTAAAATTGACTATAACACTATTGCCTGATTTTGCTCTATTTCGTCGAAACAAAGTCACAACTGAGCTACTGCACATCTCTATTCATCTCTACTCTATGGATCTAGTGAGTCAATGAATCAATTACTCATTCATAAAGTAATTGCATTCACTTGCAATCACTTTCATTATTCCTGAATGAATCAGGCGTTCGAAGGAATCAAATGATATGATTCAGTAATTAAAACCGCCACCTACTGGCAGTTTTAGTTTAATTTCTAAAGTATATATTTTTCAGTTATTTAAATCATTTAATATTTCTATACTTACAATTTTATACTTAAAACATTAATCTCAACATTAGTTTATGAATTTGATTGCACGCATGCCACCTCTGAGCCTCATTAAACATATGCAAATACACCTACAAGCCACTTTTGTGTTCTTCTGTGCCACCTCTGTAGTACAAATTAATTTGTTAATACTGATTTCATTTGACTGGTAACTTATTCTTATTCTGTTATTATAATTAGAAATTTAAAAATACTTATGAAATATATTTTTAAAAAAACTATTGACATAAAAGATGGCATACTTTTAATAAAGTTTAAAAAAAAATGCTATTACAAAGGTAAAAAAATAATTCCCCTCTAACTTACTTTAAGGAGTCAAATATCACCACATAATGGGAAGGCTAATTTTTGATCAGTTTTTTTTTATTATTGATTAGAAGGTGCTCCTAAAATTTTGACTGTGCTCCTAAAGTTTTTAAGTTAGAAGCATAAGTGCTCCTAAAAAGAAAAGTAAGCGTAGAGCCCTGATGGATTTATAGCGTTTTGGAACCGCTATATATATATATATATATATATATATATATAATATATTAGGGGTGTGACGAGACACTTATACACTTATCCCACGAGACAAGACGAGACACGAGACTGGGTTCACGAGAACGAGACGAGAAGAGATTTTTAAACTTTTCTAAAGAAATCCTTGATGAAATATACAGGGAAAAAAGTCTTTTATTCAACTGAAAAAGGCAAAATGTAAAAAAATGTAGTTGCAGTTTGAACTTTATGAGATTAAACTTCTATTTTAATGAATTATATGCAGTAATAAACATTTAAACAAGAGCTTCACGATTCTGGATAAATTGAGAATCCCAGTTATTTTTAATAAATTGGAGACCATGATTCTCTCACGACTCTGGAGAAAAAAAAAAGTATACAAAATAACGTAATTTACTAGTGGTTCTGACAAACTGTTCATTGCTTATATCTTTTAAAAACCTATATTCATTTAAACAAACAAATAAAAAAAAACATTCAATGAAGGAGTCAGTGTCTCACTTCATTAAGATTTGTTTGACTATTGAAATCTGAATGAATGATTCAATGACCTACTTTTTTAAAATGGGCAGTTGTCGCCACCTCCTGGTGGAAGAGGAAAAGTGTTACTATACATACAATGTTAAGATACTTTCGTTTTGATCACTATTGTAGACAATAAGTGTTTATACCCAAACTATAAACTTTTATCCCAGTACTTCTGTTATTTAAATGTCTGTAACACAGAAATAATGATTATAATGTGGTTGGAAAGACTGTGTTGCTCTTTCTGTGTTCACATTTACCCCGACCCTCTGATTCATTAACATGGGCAGCGACAAAATGTGCTTCTCACGCTCCACTGACACTTGCGATGTGAAACAGTCCTAATAGACATAGCTAAATCGTTATCATTCAGGAATAAGATCGCGTGGGTGTTTGAATGGAGATCTCCATATTTTAAGGATTAATTGTGCAGTTCTAATGTAAACACAGCAAAATGTTTTATGGGGATATCGCCACGAGATCTCGCGAGATCCAACTGGTTCCGCGAGACACATCTGATGCCACGAGATCTTGTCACATCCCTAATATATATATATATATATATATATATATATAATTTATTTATTTATTTATTTTATTTTTTATTTTATTTTTTGCTGTGATTGTTGATTAAAGTAAATGTAATAGTAACAATAATTACAACAGTGATCAGCAATATGGCAAAAAAAGGCAAAGCTGAGGTTGAAGTATATTTGTAAAGAACTTGCTTGATTAAGTTTTGTCAAGATTTTTCGACATGTTATTTACAAAAGTGTTTACAAAACTATTATAGGCAATTTATGAAAGAAGAGCCATTGTCATTTAGTTACACAGTAAGTGTAAAAGTAAATAAGTATAATCATTATATTTTAAATTGTTTTGAATGTCACTTTGGTAAGTGATAACAGTCTTGAATTGAAATACATGTACATGTACATACATTAGCAAAATAATTAGCTGAAAACCTGAATCGTGTAGGTAGGTAGAATATGATTAATAATAGAATATGGGGCACCTCTCCAGTAGCATTTAATTAAATTAAAAATATATACATTAACTTTAAAAACATTTATGTATAACTTAGGTTTTTCATCATTGTATCATAATGGTGTTCAGTATAAAATAAAAAATGAATAAATAATTAAGAAGTACAATTAAAGATTATGAGTGTGTTAAGTTTTCTGAACATGGCAAAAGCACTTGTTGACTTAAACTAATAGTACTAATAACTACAATATTCTTAAGTTATTTATTTATCAATGCATGTTTTTGTGTGTGTTTTTGGCTGCAGTGATGATGAAGTTGATAATGCTGACTCATCATCTCTGCAGAAAAGTTCATATACCTTTACTTACATTTCATAATGTTACTTTAGAATATTTTTCTTTCATTTTAGTCACTTGTTTTAGAAATAGATATTTCAAAGTTTTGATAGATGTAGTTTTCTGAGTTACAGGGTATGATTTTATCTAAATGGCTTAATGTGAAGGTTGATTCATATTTAGGTTAAATAGTTTTATGTATTTTCCATATCTGTTCAGTTTTTGTGTATAGGAATTATGTGATGCATGTATGAAAGTTATGTGTGTTTATATATATGGTATTGTTTTATATCGTATTGTATTAATAAGAATGTATAGATATTTTATAAATGTGATATATTATGTGATATATGATATATAACATTTGTTATTTTCAATAAATATTGTGAACCACAGAAAAGGATTTAAATTAACATGCAACCACAGCGACCCTGTTCAAAATAGGCATATTCAGTATTATAGTATATTACAAGGGTTAGTTAGGTCTTACCTATGACCATGACATCAGCATCCTTTCACAAATGTCACACGCTATGTTAAAATCCTTACATCTTCGTCTGCTCTTCACAGTTTTTAATTGGTCCCTTCACAGGCTGCCATTCAAAATGTTAACCTCAAAGCGCATTATTTCATACATTTGTCACCAGGATTGGTTCGCAGCCATTGACCTGAAGGACACGTACTTTCATGTCTCAATTCTTCTTCGACACAGACCATTTCTTCGGTTTGCTTTCGAGGGTCGGGCGTATCAGTACAATGTCCTCCCCTTTGGACTGGCTCTGTCTCCCCACATCTTTACCAAACTCACGGAGGGTGCCCTTGCCCCGCTTTGGGAGCAGGGCATCCACATACTCAACTATCTTGACAACTGGCTGATAACAGCTCATTCGCGAGATCTGTTGTGCGAGCACAGGGACCTGGTGCATCTGGGGCTTCAGGTCAACTGGAAGAAGAGCAAGCTCTCCCCTGTGTAGAGCATCTATTTTCTCGGTATGGAGCTGGATTCGGTCAACATGATGGCGCACAGTCAGTGCTCAGTTGTCTGAATCTGTTCAGACACAAGACAGCGGTCCCTCTTTTTTCAGAGGCTCCTGGGGCATATGACAGCCACAGCCACATTTACGCCGCTCAGTTTACTTGATATGAGACTGCTCCAGCACTGGCTCCATGGCCGGATCCCGAGATGGGCATGGCACCGTGGCACGTTTTGGGTCGGCGTTACCCTGGAAAGTCGCCGCCTTTTCAGCCCATGGACAGACCTTGCATTCTTTCAGGCAGGAGTGCCCTTAGGCCAGTTCTCGAGGCACATGATTGTCAACACAGATGCCTCCAAGATGGGCTGGGGTGCTGTATGCAATGGGCAAGCAGCTTCAGGCTCCTGGACAGGACCTTGACTGCGGTGGCACATCAATTGCCTCGAGTTACTGGCAGTGTTTCTCGCTCTTTGCCAGTTTCGTCCGGTGCTGCGGGGGAAACATGTGCTAGTCTGGATGGACAACATGGTGATGGTTGCCTACATCAATCACTAAGGTGGTTTGTGCTCCCGCAACTCGCCCGCCATCTACTCCTTTGGAGTCAGACGTGGCTCAAATCGCTATGTGCCGTTCATATTCCAGGGGAGCTGAACCGTGCAGCCGATGCACTCTCACAACAGCTCACTCTTCCTGGAGAATGGAGACTCCATCCTCAGGTGGTCCAGCTCATTTGGAGTCGATTCGGAGAAGCTCAGGTAGACCTGTTTGCTTCCCCAGAATCCTCCCACTGCTAGCTCTTTTACCTGGTTCGTGGAACTCATGCTCCTCGTGACAGCCCCTCCCTGGAAGATGCCCCTGAGGAAGGACCTTCTTTTCAGGGGATGGGCACCATCTGGCACCCGCGCTGTGGATCTGTGGATCCTCCAGGTATGGCTTCTGGACGGGACGCAGCAGACCTCTCTGGCCTCCCCCAGGTCGTGATAGATACTATCACTCAGGCTAGAGCCCCCTCTACGAGGCAGGCCTATGCTCTGAGGTGGGGTCTGTTCGTTGATTGGCGTTCCTCTCACCGAGAGGACCCTCAGAGATGTTCGGTTGGAGTGGTGCTTTCCTTCCTTCAAGAAAAGGAATGAATCGTACCTTGAGTTTGGTCCGGCTGATTCTTACGTTATCCTGAGACCCTGGCCCGGTTATGTGCCCAAGGTTCCCACCACTCCTTTTCGAGATCAGGTGGTTAACCTGCAAGCGCTGCCCCCAGAGGAGGCAGATCCGGCCTTAGCGTTGCTGTGTCCCGTCCGTGCACTTCGCACCTACGTGGACCACACCCGGAGCTTCAGATGCTTTGAGCAGCTCTTTGTCTGCCTCGGTGAACAGCAGAAGGGGAATGCTTTCTCCAAACAGAGGTTGGCCCTTTGGGTGGTTGATGATATCACCCTGGCTTACCAGTGCCAGGGTGAGCCGTACCCCCTAGGAGTTCAAGCCCACTCCACCCAGAGTGCCGCCTTCTTCTGGGCTCTAGTGCACGGCACCTCTCTTGCAGACATAGAGCTGTGGGCTGGGTGACACCTTACACCTTCGCAAGATTTTACAACCTCCACATAGAGCATGTTTCCTCCCTTGTGTTAAGGTAAAATCAAGTAATTGGCGGAAGGACGGCTCGGTGTCGGCTGCGCCATTCCATTCAGATCCGTGCACCTTTCCCAGTTGTTCCCCATGGTGAATTCTGGGTCCTCCATGCCCTCCAGTTCGAACTAGGTGGAGTAGTTCACTACTGTGCTGGTAGAGGGTTTCCTTCGGCCCCTCCAGATGTGACTTCATGTCTCAGTAGTTTTTTCCACGATTTTTCCATTGTGTTCCCTTACCAAAAAAAAAAAAAAGAAAAAAGAGAAATTTCCACATGACGCACATTTTGTCATTGTGCTCCGCCCCCCGACAGTCTGCTTCAGTATCTGGCATCCCTGGTGGGCCCCCTTTTAGCGGGCTCTCAGGGCGTTACGCAGGTTACGTATTGAGTCCACTTGTTCTGGCACACTTGCCTGTCAGCATTGTCCTCAATTACGTAACGTAGTTCAGGCTTGTGGCGTTTTCCAGAGGGACCCCATAGACATCAGTCATGACATAACGTCGTAGAGTACGACTGAAGGGGAACGTCTCGGTTACATCTGTAAACCTCGTTCCCTGAATGAGGGAACAGAGACATTATGTCCCTCATGCCACAATCCTGAACTACGTTGGAGATGCCGGGTGGTTCTCGGCTCCTCAGCAAAAACCTGAATGAGTGGTTGCATGCCACCATCTTATATACCCGTATGTACGGGGGTGTGGCGCGGCAAATTTCACTCACCAAATTTCATTGGCCTTTTCTTCTAAGTTCGGAGGTGATTGGGCTCTCAAGGGAGACCCCATAGACGTCAGTCATGACTTAACGTCTCCGTTCCCTTATTCAGGGAACGAGGGTTACAGGTGTAACCGAGACGTTATCAGTACTATTTAGGTACCAGATAGTATTGGAACTTAATAATTTTATATAAAACAACTTATTGTCTTAACTGTATACATTAAATATGCATTAATTGCTATTAAAGCTTTTATTTTGTAATGAATGATTGCAGTAGCAGGTATATTTGAATGCTTTTGCTTTAACGTCTAATGGATGTCATAACTGTTGTGTGTATATGAACATTTATGTATAATAAGTTGAAAAGAAGTGAATAAAGTTTGAGAGCTGATTGGTTGTTATACTACTGTGTGTGTGGATCAGCTGAGAGTGTACTGGCTGAAAGTGCAAAGAGTGAAGTGTCTCAGACACTCTGAGTAGTTTATGGTTTAAAAAAACCTGAATTGTTCAATTTGGCAACAGAAAAGTAAAGTGATGAGTTGCACAATGTAGTATGGTTGGATAGGAAACACAAAATAGATAGTATGGATTGATGTGAAGCCATTTGTGCATGGATAGAGGAGGGGTTTCAAAATGTGGAATTACCTGCTTTGTAATTTTGAAATCTACAGCAATCTGTAGAATTCTGTGCAATACCGGCAAAGTTCAGGTCCTGCAGTATGCGTGAGTTTTTCAAGTATAATCGAGTGGTCATTAAATTTGCACCAGTGTCAGGAGAAAAGTATGTGATTAATTTTGTAAAGGTATGTAAAGAGGGAAAGTTTTTATGTAGTATATTGGATTTGTATGTTGTAACAGAATGAAATGTCTGTCACTTGTTTTTTTATTATCCATGGAATAATGGAAATAAAAATGCTGTTCTAATGGAACTACAGGGCATTAGAGGGCGCTGGTTAGACACACCTGGAATGTATATTAGGTGAGTGGTTGGATGAAGAAGTAGTTTCAGTTGTGGTAGAGGGAACGCATGGTCCCTTGGAGCTACCTCAAACTGTTTGTATTATCTTGTGAAGTCCTGGTTGGGAAACCTTTCGTTTTAAGCTCAGCCTAAGGACTTCTTTATTGTCCCGATACCTGATTGTTTGGACATTGCTAATTGGTGTGCTGTCTGAATGAGATTTGGCTTTTTGGATACCATCATTGTGAAGTTTCATTCCTCAATCATCTGCCAGTCGTTAAATCAACGCAAAAGTAGATCAACGTATTTCAACGCACTCAATTTTTTTTTTTTTTTTTTTGATTCAGTGACCAGTTTTTTTTCTGATGATTAACTTAAGGAAAGGATCATCAGTTAACAGCTAAGACATTTTGTTTTGTTTTGTTTTGTTTTGTTTTGTTTTGTTTTGTTTTGAGAGAAGTTTCAAAGAAATTGGGGGTTTCTTAACTTTATTTTGGGTACATTATTCTTTAATTCAACATATTTTCATCTAAGAAATAATATATATATATATATATATATATATATATATTTATATACATAGAACAAACATTTGCTGGCATTGGTATTTCACTTTAAATCCTAGTGGTTAACCCTTTTAATGTGACTACTTTAAGTAAAATAGTAAAAAGTTACAATGTAATTATTAAAGTAAGCACCAATAAACTTACTGTTGTCTATGAATAAGGTTAATGAAAATGGGGTAAAAAAGTAATACAAATCGTATAATGTACAGATATGTTTGGACTGTAGAACTGTGTCAAATGTGGATGTGCTATTGTTGTTAAGTGTATACGTGTGTACATCTTGTATGTAAAGTTAAGGTCGTCAACTTAAAGATTCCAAAGGTGTGTATTTAAACTTTTTTAATTGCAGATGATTGGTTGATGATTAAAAGTACCAGATAAACATTGTGTTTAATTTGATGCTGATATAATCCAATGATATTTTAATGATGAAAAAGTTATAGATCAAATTGAATGAGTTATAGACCGTTTTTGTGTTAGTAAACATTGTGATGTTTTTCTGTGGTTGGAGCTTAGGTGGAGGCAGAAAGACTCCCCTGACCACTTCATTCACGCTAGCTATGAAGATTGTTAGTATGTTTTACCTGCGTACGTAAGGTCACTCACTGTCTGGGACTGTGATTGTTATTTGAATAAGTTGATTTTAATGGACAAAACCAGATTGGCCAACCCATACACGCTCACTGATCTGACAGAATTGCATTTTCGATTGAGTGACTCACATCTATAGAGAAACGTGTATAGTAAAGAGAAACTTACTTCTGTGTAGTCATGAAGTGACTTGAATTGGCTTTACTTGACAGTATTCTCAAGATTGTGGTCATGTCTGTTGCTTGTGCACCTTTGCCTACTCAGTTCCTTTTTTCCAGTCAACTTTGCATTTAATATGCTTTGATACAGCACTCTGTAAACAGCCACTCTATTCAGTAATGACCTTCTGTGACTTACTATCTTTGTGGAGGGTGTCAATGATTGTCTTCTGGACCATTGCCAAGTCAGCAGTCTTCCCCATTAGTGTGATTTCAAAAAACAAGAAATACCCGGAATTTATATTGTAGGGATGGTCATTTAATTAAACTCAAATGTAAATATTCTAATATTTTGAGATACTGGATTTTTGACTTTCATGAGCTGTATGTTCTAATCATCAAAATTAAATAAAAACAATAAATAAAAAAACTTTTAAAATGTTTTACTTCACATGTAATGCATCTAGAATAGAATATAATGCAATATACAGTGCACAGCATAAATGAGTATACCCCCTCTAAAACAAATTCAGCAATTACTCTTTACTTAGAAGACATGTTAGGGTTCTTTGGAGATATAATGTTCCAACAAGCCTGCTTGATCAGTTACCAAAGAAGAATGTCAAAATTGTTTAGCAAAATAAGATTTTTTTTTTTATCAAAGTGATAAAATGTTGTGTTGCATAAATGAGTACACTCTCCTGAAAGTTACTAAATAAAACTAAAAAAGAAAAATTTAGTGTAGGTTTAAGGCGATTTTTGATCAATAGGTAAATATATTGAATCAAAACTTTTAAAGACAAGTAATTTCCTGACAGTTAAAAGTGTTTATAACCTACTGAATCATACTCAGACTTAATGCTGTCAACAATGAAACCATTTGGGAGAGAACTGGCAGGTGACTTATTTCTTGACATAAAAGAGGACAATGGTACAAGAGGAATACCAAATCATTGCTTTAAGTGTGAAAATATAGCAGAAGTAGCACCGACATATAAAAACAATGGATTGTGACAAGGCTCCTGGAATAATTCTCCCAAAGGTTTTCACTTTGATTTTCATTTAGTGATGAATGAATTTTTGCTAGAAAAAGAGCTAGAGAAATACCATGCAAGTGTCTCAGAGCCGGCAAAAGCTATAAAAAGAGTGACACTTTATCTCACAGAGTATGACGCAGCCTGCAAAAGTGACTTGCGTGGTTGTTGTCACCACTAGAATTTCCTACTGTAGCCAAAGCACAATAAACTCATTTAACCTCTCCCAAGGCCCATATTTACAAAACATAGACTTCTGGGAATCCATACTCTGGTCTCAAGAGACCAAGTCAATTATTTCAGATCCAAAAGCATACAAAATGTTCTGGTGTTGCTAGAGGAGGAGTACAGTGAGAAGTGCCTGATACCCACAGTGACATTCAGTGGTAGTAAAGCTCTTACATAGGGATGTATGAGTGCTGAAGGTATGAGGAAGTTGTGCTTTATCAGTGCTGTCTTGAATTCACACACCACTGTGTGGTGTAATACAAAAACTTGTAACCCTCTCCTCATTCCCTGCATTGTTGAGAATTTTTTCAACATGACGATGAAGATATTCATTCTCTCAAGGTGAAAATCTTTCAGTGGACATGTATTGCACTCAGTCTTAACACTCTTGAGCAGCTGTGGAGGATTCTGTAGAGACAAGCTGAGCAACACTCCCCATTAAAGACCAGGGCACTTAAGGAGGTCGTCCTTCAGGAGTTAAACAGGACAGATGTGAAAATTTGTCATGAACTTGTACACTCAGTCCCAAGAAGGGCCAGAGCAGTGTACTTAAAGTTCTTAAGGACATACTAAGGACTAGCATATTATATATTTGCTGAATTAAATGTAGGGTGTACTCATTTCTGCAATCCTTTATCTAAACAAAATTGGCTAATTTACTTATTTTACAGAAAATGTTGGCATATATTTTGTTGTTTTTATTAAGTATGTGTTTAATACATTTCAATTTTGCCATCTTTCCATTAATTACATTAGTGATCATTAAGAAAATACATCTTTTATATTTATTCAGAGGAGGTATACTCATTTAAGGGCAATGGATTTTGTTTTGTTTTACATAAAGAGGCTCATTTCCTTTTGGGTTTTGTTTTTCATTTTATTTTGAGTTGTACTGCATGAAAAATCAACAGTAAATCTGTTGCCTGATTACAACCCTCAAAATACACGTAAAGTGATTTGAGTCATTTAAAACATTCCCCAGCAATAGTTTTAGTGTAGTTGATTAGAGTTATCTACTTTTTTTATCTACTATTTATTTTTGCCTTTACTGTATAGCATTCATAACTAATTGGTGGTAAGGATTGAGAAGTTGTGAGAAAAAAGTGATTTGAGGTTGAATGTGATATGTAGTAAGTACATTAGCTTTCAAGTATAAAACTAACATTTGTCTTGTTGGTCATTTTGTAGGACAGATGGATATTATCGTGAATTCTTCATTGTCAATAAGATGTGTTCTGCAGGATCCTCGCAGGAGTATTAAAGGGTAAGATACACGTTTTATGGAATGTTTTTGACTGTTTACCATTGTTATGAAGGATTGCATGAGTGACATCATTTGAGAGACTGAAACAGCCCAATCCAGGTATCACCGATGTTATGGAGGAGCTGAAGGAACGCATTCATAAACTAGAACTGAAGCGGTCATCTTCCCCATCCACACCAAGATATTATCAACCAAATGATGAGTCATGGTCAGACTTTGGTAATACAGCAGCTCTGCCATTGCCACCACCAAGAGACTACAGCTTCACTGATTTACAACCACGTAGACAAGATCTTATAGGGGTCCCAAGCCTTCCATCCCAGACTTCACCTGTGATGACCCCAGAGAATTTGCAAGGCTGCGGATATCCTTGGAGAATATTTTCCTACCTGATGCTGCAGAGAGGTTCAAATACCAAATTCTGACAGACCATCTCAAATTCGAAGAAGCACTTCTAATCGCTGACTCTTACAGTAACTCTCTGTACCCTTATTCAGATACTATGGCCTCTCTCATCCAGCACTATGGTCAACCTCACCAACTGGCCTTGCGGAGAATTGCAGAGTTGATGGATAGGCCAACTATCCGATCAGGAGATTTAGTGGGATTCCGTAAATACGCACTGAGGGTTAGAGCTCTGGTTGGAATGCTAGAACAACTTGAGCAGAAAGGACGCATTGAACTTCAATGTGGATCTCATGTGGCCCGGGTAAGCAGTAAGTTACCACAGGACTTCATCCCTTGAATAGAGGAGTTCCCTACCTCTTGGACTTCTCTGAGTGGTTGGAGTATGACTGGTTAATTCCTCCACTGATATCCTGTACCTCGACAGGAAGGCTGGATGCAGTCAAGTCCTTAAGGTCAGTAAGGTGCTCCTTTATAACGGCAGTCATACACTGGAAACATACGCTATCTTAGATGATGGATTGGAGTGAACCATCCTCCTCCAAGATGCAGCACAGAAGCTGAAACTTTAGGGTCCATCAGAGAGCCTTACTCTATGAACAGTGCGACAAGATCTTCGGGTAATTCAAGGTTCATCTGTATCCTTCACTATCTCACCAGTCAACCAACCTGAGAGAGTCTATAAGATAGTAGGAGCCTTCACTGCTGCTCAATTAGGCCTAGCCGAGCACACATACCCAGTTGAACGTTTGCAGTGTAAATTGGTTCTCATTGGTTCAGATTTTCCCCATCTGATAACTCCAATCCAGCCAGTAAGGTTGGGACCTCCTGGAGGGCCAGCTGCTGTTAAGACAAGACTTGGCTGGACACTTCAAGGCCCTACTAAGTACCTACCACAACAGAATGGATCCTGTTCCTGCCTATTCACGGCCACTCTCTCTCCATCAGCCAAGCTTCATCATCATGTTGAAAACCTTTGGAAGCTTGACGTCTTGCCATACAGGAACGAGAAGCTGGTTACCAGGTCTCGAAAGGATCAGGCAGCAATGGACCTCTTGCAGACCAAGACAATTAGAGTAAACATAGATGGAGTCCAGAGATATGCCACACCTTTGCTGAGAGTGCAACCCATGCCCACTTTGCTTGCCCCACCAAATTCAGTCCTTGCCAACCTACGAAGTACAGAGAAGCACCTCCTCAGAGAACTAGACCGTGCCACAGCATACAGCTCAGAAATCCTGAAACTTGAGAACTTAGGATATGCCAAGAGGGTGAGTCAAGAAGTATGGAAGTCCTCTAGAGAATCGTGGTTCATACCACATCACATGGTGAATCACAATGAGAAAGCCAGAATTGTATTCAACTGTTCCTTTACTTATCAAGGAAGCAATTTGAACGCACTGCTCCTGCCTGGCACCAACTTGAGCTCTTCACTACTAGGTGTTTTGCTGCGATTCAGAGAACATGCCACAGCTGTCAGCAGCAATGTCAAAGGTATGTTCCATCAGGTGAGACTTCTCCCTGAGGACAGACCCATCTTACGGTTCCTGTGGCGTGATATGAGAAGAGACATCCCTCCTAGTGTGTACGAATGGCTGGTTCTGCCATTTGGGACAACCTGTTCCCCATGCTGTGCAACTTATTCGCTTCAAAGGCACGTCACTGATCACAGTCAAGAAGGCGATGAGGTCCGTGATGCAGTTGAAAGGCACTTCTACGTGGACAGTTGGCTCCAGAGCTTCTCTTCTCCTCAACAGGCCAGAGCGTTGGTTGACAAATTGAGAGAATTACTTCATGGTGGCGGCTTTGAGTTAAGGCAGTGGGCAAGCAATGTCCCAGAAGTCATAAGGCACCTTCCTCCAGAAATACTGTCTCAAGATAGTGATCAGTGGCTCAACCAGAGCCAAATGGACCCGCAGGAACCTGCCTTGGAACTGCGCTGGAGGTGTAAATCTGACACGCTGACCTACAAATCCCACTTGAGGGAAGCAAGTCCCACAGCCATGAGGAACATTTACAGAGTATTGGCCAGCCAGTATGACCCGCTTGGGTTCATCATCCCATTCACCACAAGAGCCAAAATTCTTGTTCAACTGTTGTGGAACAAACAGAGAGAATGGGATGACCCGCTTCTCCCTAGTGATCTACTGGAAACCTGGTTAGCATGGGAGAGTGAACTGCCCCATCTGGAGAAACT
Organism: Labeo catla; assembly: GCA_012976165.1. NCBI lineage: Eukaryota > Metazoa > Chordata > Actinopteri > Cypriniformes > Cyprinidae > Labeo > Labeo catla. Next base: position 59,952 of record VONZ01001744.1, on the reverse strand, counting down.
GAGTTTGCCTCAATGTTACGTGAAGCCTCACTTAGACCACCCCAGTTGTACCAGAGAAGTCCATATCTTCTGCGATGCGTCTGAGCAGGCTTATGAGTGTGTTGGGTACCTGCGTACTGAAGATGCACACAGCCAAGTTGAGGTAGCTTTCATAACTGCCAGATCTCAAGTAGCTCCCAAGAAACAGCTTTCAGTGCCCAGGCTTGAGCTGTGTGCCGCCCTCACTGGCGCTCAACTCGCACATCGGTTGCAGAGGGAACTGACTGTCAACATTGCCTGAGTTATCCTATGGACAGACTCAACCACAGTCCTCACCCGGATTCGCTCTGATTCCTGCCGTTTCAAGGTGTTTGTTGGGACACGAGTCACCGAGATTCAGGAGCTAACTAACAGTACAGACTGGCGCTATGTTGACTCTTTAAAAAACCCAGCAGATGACATCACAAGGGGGAAGACCCTGCTGGAGCTGACAGGTGAGAATCGATGGGTCAAAGGACCTCCCTTTCTGTGGCTATCAACTAAACATTGGCCAAGTACCCCACTGGCCCCAGAGAGGATGATTCAGAAGAGCTACGAAAACCTGTTTCCTGTCTAAACATTGCTACTAACTCTGGCTCTTCTCCTCCTGACCCCAAAGAGTTCCATTGCTTTAATGACTTAGTGAAAGCAACTGCACAGTATCCACATGGGGCGGCCCCATCTGATTCTCAAGAGCCTACAGCGGAAACTTACCAGAAGGCAGAATTAGAGATCTTCAGAGCTGCCCAAACAGAGAGTTTCCCTGAGGAGACACAGCTTCTTACTGCTGGTAAATCAGTGCCATCATCAAGTCACCTAACTCTGTTGGCACCTGAACTTGATGAAGAGATGAACATCATCCGTGTCGGTGGCAGACTACGCAGATGCAACCAGCTGGAACCAGAGATGACTCATCCAGTCGTTCTAGATCCAAAGCACCCAGTGACTAGGATGCTGATTCGGCATGTTGACAGCAACCTAAAACACCCTGGCTCTGAAAGACTGTTTGGGGAGCTACGATGCAAGTACTGGATACTGCGTGGTCGTGAGGCCATCCGAAAAGAGCAATGTCGTTGTGTGGAATGTCAGAAATGGAGAGCTCATCCAGTGGTTCCTCGCATGGCAGACCTACCTCCTGCTCGCCTCCGCCTACATTGCCCGCCATTCTTCTCCACTGGAATGGACTGCTTTGGCCCCTTTTTGGTTAAGATAGGTCGCCGTATTGAAAAGCGATGGGGGATCCTATTCAAGTTTTTAACAACAAGGGCAGTACACTTTGAAGTCTTAACCAGTCTTGGCACAGACATGGCCTTGAGGCGATTTATTTCTTGCTGAGGCAAGCCTGCTGAATTACTGTCTGACCAAGGGACTAATTTCAAAGGGGGTGAGCGAGAACTCAAAGATTCTTTCAAAGACATGCACCCTTCCTTGCAAACTCACTTGGCACAGCATCAGATTAAGTTAATCTTTAACCCCCCTAGTGCACCGCACTTTGGAGGTTCCTGGGAAAGGGAAATCAGATCCATAAAGATCCATAAAGAAATGCCACCCTCAATGCCCAGTCGGTGACTGAAGAGATGCTTGGACGAGTCATCAAAGTGTTCCCGAGAGCTGATGGGCAAATACGCACAGCAGAGGTTCAAGTGAAGGATCGATCCTATGTCAGACCTGCTAGTCGTCTGATCCGCCTCCCCGCTGTACCAGATGATGAAGACAAAGGGTTGCCCCAGTAACTGCAAATTTGTGGAACAAATTTGTGGAACAAATTTGGGGGTGGCTGTTATGAAGGATTGCATGAACCAGTCCAGCAGAGGTCGCTAACAGGCTGCTGTAACATACGACTTCAAAGACTAACACATTAGAGGACAATTTAGTTCAAGTGAAGTGACGGGCAGTGAGAGTTCAGTGTTGCTAGTTATTATTGCTTTGGTGGATTTGTGTGTGCAACAAAAAAAAACACATCTATATCCACCTGTTGTCTATATGAAGCAAGTGTGGAATAAAGAAACTGTTGATGATAAATAAGGCTCATGCATTCTAACAGATGCACCACAGTGATTATCACTTTAAACTGGCAACACCGTTAAATACTTCATTACAGCCATGAAGAAAAAAAACTTAAAGGTGTTGTCAAAAGCTCTGTTTATACTAATTTGTTTATATTTGAGTTAGATGACTTAAATATTTGTAATATGTGAATTGTGCTGGCAAAATGAATCATAATGAGCAAGTTTTTTAATTAACATTCTCCATTTAAATACCTTCAAAATGTTATATGATTTGTTGAAATCAGAGGTCTCTTAAGTGGTTAGGAGTTGCCAGTAGGGGCTTGTGATGGTGTTGTGGAGACAGAGACATGCACAAATCTTTCAGGAGAGGAGAAATGTTTTTTAAATATTTAATCAAATGGTTACTCAATCAAACGGTTACATTTCCTCAGTAATTCAAAACAAGCAAAGGTCATTTACATTACCAAAGAACATCATAACCAACTTCAGTCTAGCGCGGGTATTATGTCTTTAAAAAACACTCTCGTTATAATCAGTGAAGCTATCTGCACTGTATGATGAATAGATCTCTTACCTGTTATTTACACTGCACGCGTCAGCGGCCCGTTATGGCTCCGACACGGACACCGGAGCTGATTGCAGCCATGAAGCAAGTTTCTAAAGCGACTCTCTGCGCTGCAGCAGCAAAGATAGGCGCAATTTTTGACGGATAATAATATTAAAAATGATAATCATCTTGCTGTTATCAAAGGCATCAGCAACAAGCAATATCTCTGACTATTGTTGATACAAAACTATCCTCTATCAGTACAACCCTAAATTGAAGGTTGTGATGACACTTCGTTTCGTAGTCATAATGTATTCTCTTGAAAATGCTATATTGTCAAATGTGTGTTGAATGTAAACTCCTATAAGGAATTTAACCATTCAATGGGGATTTATCTGAGAATATTCTTAAATAAGGAAATCTATTCCGTGATTGGTCCATGTGTATTTTGTCATCCAAAATCCTGTTTATCCTGTTTAATCATCTCTAAGACTGACACTTAAGATTTAGTTCCTACACTTCTCTTAAATTATGACTGAGATGCTTGATAACTAACTTTTAAGCACAGCTTTGAGCCAAGAATTTTTTTTACACTCAAGTCAATTTTCAGCAGTGTTCTTGAGAGTAATTCTTAGATGCTTGATAAATATGGGCCCTGATCTGTTATGTGATATAAAACAGTAGTTCTGCAATGATGATCAGTGTCATTGATTACGGTAATTACAAAATTACAAAAATTTGTGCAGAACGTATCGTTGCGGCACAGTGTTTAGGTGCATCCGTATTAATTGTCCTGTTTTCCAGAACACAAGCACTGTACAATTACAATTACACTATACAACTATCTAGGCTATACAGTTAACACATTTCTTGTTGCCATAACACAAAATGCATACACAAATTTAAAATGCTTGAACTTATTTTACACACACCCAGCAGGCACACAACGTCATAAGACGCTGATATTTGGTTAAATTTTGGTTGCAACGTCGGCTGACCAAAATTCAATGTAAATTCAACGTTTAATGTCAACGTTAAATTGATGTCCAATACCAATGTCAGCTGACGTTGATATTTTGTTGTTTTTAGGTTGTGTAACCAAAATCCAACATTAAAGCGTCAAATTGACGTCAAATACTGACGTCAACACGATTTTCATTCTCAACCAAAATGCAACGTCTGTCTGACATCATGTCCAACGTCAACCTGACGTTATATAGACGTCCAGTGCCTGCTGGGCAAGCTCAACCAAGACCAAAACAATGTTTTTTTTGTATTACTGCCAAATTTTCAAATCCTTTCACACTGGATGTCAGAACAGATAACATCATTTTCTAAAACTAACTTATAGGCTTAAGTCAAAGTGATCAGTTGTTCACATTATGAATTGAAACATGAATATGTCCCCTGTATTTTATTCTGTATTACCCTGTATTTTGAGTTTTTCTGAGGCTGGAGATGGAAGGTTTTTGACCATCATCCACAGGGCCAAATGTCCCTCCAGGATGCAATGGTTGCTGCATGCAAAGACATCACAGCTGAACAATACCAGGGTGGTGGATAAGGCATACCAAAAGATTCTTCCCAAGATGTTGTGCCAGAGAAGATGTGGATGAGAAGATGTGGCCAAACGCAGAAGACTGGGCAGATTAGGTGACTATTTTATTTATTTATTTTTATTATTCTTCTGTGGCTTTTTCTGTTTGTATATTTAGTATTTAGGATTTTCACATAATAAATGGAAGCTATATTGCATTTTTTTGTTGTTTTCTTGCCTTCTTTTTTTTTTTTCTTGTTTTGTGCTATGACTGACTAAATGTTACTGTTTGAAGAGAACATGTGTTAGAGTTTTGGAATAATAATTTGATTTTGAGATTTTTTTTTTTTTTTTGCGATGTTTTGATAAGATGTAGTGTATTGTGTTAGTGTATTATTGTAATTTAAAAATTAGTGTTGAAGTTTAGTTTGCAATGTGTGATTTTGAGCATGAAATTAACTGTTTTGTCATGTTTGTGTGTTGTAGGTGTGTTGATGCATTAAAGGGTTACTCCACCCAAAAATGAAAATGCTGTTTTGTGTAAAAATTGTCATAGCAGTCATAAAAAACTATATCAATGTCAGCTGATGTTGATTGTGAGGTAGCTGGAGCTGTTGACAAGTACAACAGTATTTGAAGGTCAAGTTGATACTGTAGAGGTGAAAGTTGACTACATGTGTCCAAAGCAGCATGTAATGCCAAATGTGAACCTTGAAACAGCAATTACAAGATGTCAGCAATGTGGGGCACATTGCAAAACTGCTTTAGTTGTTTGCGAGCGAAAGTGACTGTGGAAGATACAGAATGCAAAATTATAGATTTTGTTGTAGATGACTTTGTTTTGTGCCAACTATTGAAGTTAGGTTGTGAAAGTTTCTTTGAAACTGATGTTTTGGTTGGGAAGCTTCTTGTGGAAGAGCAAATACAAATTAAGTGCAGAGGTAATCATGTGATGGCAGCAGCATTTTTTCTGCAATACTCAGACAGTACCACGTAGATAGGTCAGATAACAGGTTAGACTAATTAGATGCTATTTGCACTAAGTGAAAATATCATATTATCTTAATACATGCTACTTACACTAAAAGTGCAAATAACAATTGGTGCAATTTACAGTAAGTGCAAACAGCTATATATTCTGTTTACACTGTTAAAACAGCACTGTTTTAACAGTGTTTAACAGTGTTTTAGAAATCTATGGCAGCATATGACAATATATGTTTCTAACTATGTGAAGGGTGGTTCATTGTGATTTTATAGTAAAAGTTTTAACCCTCACTGTGAGGTTTCATTGATTACAAGCAAAACAAGATTTAGAACTGTAAAATACTGCAAAAAGACAGTGATTACAGACAGAAAAAGAATGTGAAGTATAAAAAGAAGTACTCTAAAGACAGTGATTACAGACAGAAAATTGTCAACTCTAAAATGAAATACTGTGAAGAAAAAAATTGAAAATCTTACAGGTAAACATAATAACAACATTAATGTACAAGAGTTAAAGATACACATACAAACATTAAACTTAATAACAACAAAGGCCATGTAAAACAGAGGACATGGACTGGACCTGCAGTAGTGAGGTATCCATTTTCCGTTTTCCCCCACAAAAGAAAAAAATATTATCATTCATTGCTGCAGCTTTTCTTACTACATTATGATGACTCTGATCTGAAGCTTAGCAACTATGACACATATGAGTTCTATAACAATGGTGTGATAGAAATTGGTTTTGAACTTTATTTATTTATTTTTTTTTTTATAAACACAGGCACACTCATTTTTATCATTTTGTGAATGGACTCCTCCCTGATTTGCAAAAAGCAGTAGGACTGACTTGCATTAGCTGGGAGACACAACCTATAGAGTTCAGCAGTAGACCAAGTGTTAAATGCCAGGGCAGAGGTTGATGTGGTGGGAAAAGAAGAAGAGATTACAACCATCGAGAAGACTACCAGAGTGTGCCATCTTCATTAGGCCTCAAGGGGCATCATATCAGTGGAAACCTGCTGCCGATCAGTGTCACAATTGTGGTGATTGGACCAAGGATTGCCTAGGAGAGAGGAAACAATATCTCACACATGAACCTCCTCCTCCTCCTTCCATTAACGACCCTTGGACCATGAATAGGATAAGGTGAGAGAGACTCAACCAAAATAATTATTGCAAAAATCTGACAACCAAAGACAAAACTAGATAATGACTATTCAAGTTGAAGGACTTTCTTTACTTTTTTTTGGTGGACACAAGTGCCAGATTTTATATGGCCACTACAGAGGCCGCTCCAAATCAAATTCCAAATGTAACAAAACCCAAACAACATGAGTTATCTGGCATACTATTGGTTGATAGTAACAAAAAAAAAAATGCAAATTATGCCGAACTGGTATTTGTCACACCCCTGTGGACTGTTTGAGTTGGTTTCTCCCTCTGTTGCCCATATTTGGTCCTTCCTGTTCCTGTCCTTGTCAAGTCATTATTAGTTAATCACCCACACCTGTCTGTGTATCATTATCCTGTCTACTTAGGTTTCCTTCAGTGCTGTGTTTGTCATCTGGTCTTGTCAATGTGTACATGTTTGTTTCTACCTTCCCGTTGTGGATTTACCTGCTTTGGATTTTTCCTGTGGATTATACTAAAGACTTCATCTTTGACCTTCGTCTTTGTTCGCCCCTTCCTCGCACGATACGTGACAGAAGACCGGACCATTAAAACAGTTGTAAAGATGGAAACCACAGCAAGATTCACCAACCCTAGCCCGCAAGGATCTTCGACGGCGACGGTGTTGGACGATGCCACCATCGATTCTCTGTTCTGGATCGGGGCCAATTACCATCGCCCCGTGGACCTCCCAGACACCTCTGGACTGAGCTGGAGGGAAGGTATCCTTCGGTGTCTGGAGAATGTCCGGCCCCGATCCAGAACTGCTCAGCTGTCAAGCCTGCCGGCCGATCAGCACCCAGAACCCAGCCAACCCACACCCCGACTCGCGGAGCCAGAGCCAAGCCCGTCCGACCAGGTGCGAAAGCCTTATGGTTTGTAGACCAGGATAGGAACAATGTATCTGAGGAGAAATGATTTTATGGACCACCAGGAGTAAACTTGTATCTTGATTTTTCTAGTTGGTATCCCAGCAACCAACTAAACTAACACCTGCTCAGTCTGCTCGCTTACATTAGACACCAGTCCAGCCCCACATCTTAGTGGAAAAGAAATCTGGTTCATAGGCCAATGCAGGATTTTGGCTCACTAACCATTTAAAAACTGGGAATTTGACTTGGGATAGTAATAGGAAATGTCGTGTCTTCCTTTGTTATTTAGACAGAGGACATTAAAGAAGAGTCAGGGCTACAAAGTCGGGAACAGAAAAAACGTGTCTCTTTTTTTTTTTCTCACACTTGCATTCAGGGAGCAAATCACTTCGTCATAACTACATGACTCCACCCCTTGCTTGTAGATTAAAGCATAATTTTTATTCATACATAACACTCCGCCCCCCCCCAACACAGAATGTCCTCAACACAAAATAGTTCAGAAATATCCACAACTTTAACCAAATACTGAATTAAACTCACAAACTTAAACCATCCATTTTTTTACGTATATATTTGAATGTGTGTACAGAACCAGCTACAAGATGTGCAGTCCAGTTTGGGTTGGTTTTCTGAGTTTTGCATCTGTGGCATGTTTTCAGTCTCTTGTGATGCAGCTTTTTCCGGGGGTGCAGGTGATGTGTCCATGTTTACTTCTGGCAACACTGGAGTGTCTGAACAAGCATTGGGGGTGGCAGCAGAAACCTCAATATCAGTGGTAGATCCCAGCAGTTGACAACAGTTGATCCAAGTGTCTTTTCCAGATAAACTTGTCACATGTTAGTACAGTGTATGACACTGTGCCAGTTTGAGCAATTACTGTTGCTGGTACCCACTTTAGTCCTGATGTATAGTTGTGTGCCAAAACATTTTGCCCTGGATGAAACAGTCTTCTCTTCGCTTTCATGTCTCTTCTATGAACTTGTTTCTGCTGCTGAGGAGTTACCACCTTTTTGATAGTAGAAGGTCTCAGTAAGTCAAATCCAGAGTGCAACGAACGCTACAACATAAGAAAAACTGGTGAAGCCTTTGTCATTCCATGGCTGGTGTTTCGGTATGACAACAAGAAGTCATTAAGGCGCTGTTGCAGGCTCCCCTTGTCCTTGTGATGTCTTTAAGGCATGTGTAATGGTTTGAACCATCCTCTCAGCGAGCCCATTAGTGGCTGGGTGGTAAGCTGATTTAATATGTTGTACACCACACTGTTGCAAAAACACAGCAAATTCATGTGATGTGAACTGTGGCCCGTTGTCACTGATAAGTTGTTCAGGGTAGCCGAAACGGCTAAACATTTCTCCCAGTTTTACTGCTGTTTTCATTGCAGTTGTAGAGTGCATAACAGCAACTTTGGGACACTTGCTGTGGGCATCCACGACTATTAGCAACATCTTCCCTTCTACTGGCCCAGCAAAATCCATGTGTACACGCTGCCAAGGGGTTTCTGGCCAGTCCCACGGGTGTAATGGGGCCAACTGAGGTTCATTCCTCACCTTCTGGCAAGATGGGTATGACCTTGCTTTTCCTTCAATGTCCCCATCAAGACCTGGCCACCAAAAGTAGCTTCTTGCCAGTTCCTTCATTCGCACCATGCCACAATTGCCCACATGAAGTTACTGGAGGACAGGTTTCCTCAGAGTTGGGGGTATGATTACTCTTTGTCCCCAGAGAATCATTCAGACATCCTGAATGAATTGACAATTCATTCTTTCTAGCCAGGTATGGCTTCAAGTTGGGGGTGTCTTTAGGGACATGTCTATCTTTTACCATTTCCATGACTTCAGAAAGAATTGGATCTGTCCGTGTGCATCTTCTCACCTGTGTTGATGTCACTGGAGCCATCTTGACTTGTTCAAAACAGAAAATGTCTTTCTGCTTGCTCTCAAGACATGTCACAGGTAACGGTAGTCTTGATAGACCATCTGCTTTTGCTATTGGAAACACCACGAGACTTCACTTTTGCTTTCACTTTCGAGACCGGCTCTGAAAGCGTTTAGTGTCTCCGCCAGCACCAGCAAATCAGCGCAGCTGGAAGAGATCCGCATTCAAGCACACGCAATAGGCTGAAAATGCCACAAAGCACCAGCAAACGTAATTACAATGAATGTGTCGGGAGAAATAAGAAGATATTTAAATTATTTATTAATAAACCAGTGTTTTCAGCGTTGCAAGGATTAAGTTGCCGATCCTGACTCACCATCTCCTCTTTGGATGCACCTTTAGAGAAATGCATCTTTACAGATTACATATTGAAAGAGTTTTTGTGACAGAGTATTTGTTTTATTTCGTTAATTAATAATTTTAAGCTTTCTATAGACATATGCATCATGTCTGTGAGGTATGTATTTTCTGAGTTTCGGTTCATTTTTGTGAAGCTCTCCTGCTGAGGCAACAGAAAGCGCATTATGTTTGTTTTCTTTATTTAATAAAAGCACCTTTTGCAACGTTTTGTTGATGTTGTGAGTGCACACAAATAAAAGTTGACACGCACATAAGTTTAACGTTGCAACTAACATTGTATTATACTTGAACTCTTTTGGGCCTATATAAATAGATTTTATTTTAAGCAAGTCGTGATGATTTGAGAAGGCAAAATTGATCAAACAGTCCTTAATTTAAAAAACAAAAACTTTAGGCTATATTTAATGAACGAAAATGCTCCAAACATTTTTCTAAATTAACTTAACAAAATAATGAAACTAAATAAAATCACTTTGCCATTACATACAAAACTGAACTATTTCAATAGATGAAACAGTAGTATAAGCAGTTTTGGGAGAAGGGGGGAAAAAGATGGGCTCGGGCCGATAATTCTGATAAGCTGTCGGACAAGGGCCGGTCTAGGAAATATATATGTGAGGCCCGTGTAGGGCTCTAATGAACAATTATCCGAATACTTTAATTATTATTCAGTGTTTGCAACACAGAAATGTAACCTATACCATGTATCCTGGTCGTGAAGCTTGTTCAAACAAAGCTTAACTTACATGACCAGAGCTCTCTCTGGATCAGCGGTTGCGTGAAAGCAGGTTGAAATATTCCGATGTGATTGCGATTTCAAAGGTTTTACAGGCATGGCGAAATCATCATCATACAGCAATAAGATTGCGTGTGTTTGAATCGAGATCGCGACCTTTCAATGAATAATCCATATGAGTCTATAGCCTATGTATTTTTGTATGTCATAATTTGCACCAAACCTCAAAAGTTACCCGGGCCCAGGCCGGTGGTTCTGCAATCCATGATTTGCACCCCCCTTCCGATCCCTCCGCGCCCCCCCTGTTGAGAACCACTGGTCTATAGTAATTTAGAAGACCTATGAATGACTGGAGCTGGTTGGTGTTCTGTGGGGCTGGAGCCTCCAGTATAGCTCTTACTTTTGAAGGTGCCTTGTCAGTGGCGTACTGCACATCTTAGAGGCCCCCCCCGCAAAGAACGAGATGGGGCCCGTCCCACCAGAAGTGTTGTTTATACATGGAAATTTATTGTGCACCTGAGTCCGTCCCTCCATACATACGACTCGCTAACTCTTTCAAAAAATATAAATATATGCAAGCAAAATTCCTGTCTTTCAGTGAGAAAATAAACCGTAAAAAAACTAGGAGAAAAACAGATTAAAGGGATAACTATAAATGCTACATTTTGATAGAAATTAACTTTCTATACATACCAACTTTTGTAATTAACTTATTCATTCTTTTTATGAACTGACAATCACAAACAAGCAAAAGTCCACCAAATCCTTTGTGCTCTCCGAGCGTTTTGGTGTGTTAAGACTTTGACTGCAGCTTAATGTCGATGTTGCAAGCGTGTGCATTCTCGATAATCAGAAGAGCTAAACTGGACAGTCTTTCTTGTAACATTATGTCTTGATCACTTCAAATTTGAGAACGAACGAACATTTAATGGCAAAATCTGGTGAGAAGTCATCAGTGAACCGCTGAAGTGTTTGCCATTGAAACGATCATTGTCAAAGAAGCGCAGCAGCAGACCAGGACACAAAAACATAGGCTACTTAAATATATTTCACTTAAATCAGTAACCGATTAACAAAACGAACGGGAAAAAAATACTGAGTTTCGATTCACTGTGACACGATCCAAAGTTCACCTAAATGAAAACAAGGTGGAAAGCCGTTTTCTTTATTTTGTAAAAGCTTTACAGTTTTTTTTTTTCCATATTATTATTATTATTATTATTATTATAAATTTTTATTTATTTATTTATTTTGCCAAAGCTTTACAGTGATAAATGACATCTTGCTTGTATGACCAACCAGCAAGCCTAAATTACAACAGTTGGGAAAACAATGCAGTGTGATCGCGCCGGTGCCTCAGAGCTCACACAACATGTTTGCTACCTTGACATTGCAGCCTGTTCATTATCAAAATACAATACATTTAAAGAAACATAAAAGTTACAATTCTCAATTTAAATAGTCTACTGTTGCATTCAGCGTGACCAGCGCTGTTATAGTCTTTGTGAAGGATAATTTTGAGAGAAGGGAATAAAATAGCCTATTTGTGTTTATAATGTTTGTAAACATTTTGATTTATTTCGGAATGTAATTATTAAAAAACGCAATTTTATACAAGTAACATGTTTTAACTATGCAGCAAACATTTAAAATATATTGAAACAATACTTTAATGTCTTTAAAGCGTTGAAAATTTCTTCTTTTGTTTAAAACTTTAACCAAAATCTAGAAAAGATGAAGCTGTAATTGGCTATGACTAAGCGCAAGATAGGTTAACCAGATCAAGACTTTTTTTGGAGTAGCCTAAAGAAAACCCCGTACTTCATTATTATTATTATTATTATTATTATTATTATTATTATTATTATTATTATATCCGTTCCCTCATCTTACTAAGTTGTGCACACGACATTACCAAATTGTGACCTGGATTTAGTTGAACTGAATCAACGAACGAGTTAATAAGTTGTGCACATGATTTAGTAAAAGGAGGGAGCAAATTATATTGTGCACACGCTTAAATTTTTTTCATGTGTGGGGATCCATAAGCTACTTTAAGTGTAGAAATATCCACTTTGATTACGGTGCGGCTGTCTTAGAAGTAGGCCTATAGTGTTTATGACAAGTAAAATGTGAGAAAAATGGATTTTCCCCAGTTGTTATTTTTTAAAACATTAAGGCCGCTCCACTGCACTACCTTTGCGCTCACGGCTCGCGTGTTTTGCAGTGTCTCGGAACACTGCCTTTTAGAATGTCCTGCGACGGGGCCCTCACGCACTGCGGGGGTTCGCCCGTACGCCACTGTGCCTTGTGCAGTCCATCAGCGTTGATTACATGTCCAAGGTATTCGACTGACTGCTTGAAAAACTCACGTTTATCTTTTCTCACTCTTAGGCCATATTCTTTCAGACGCTGGAGTATGCTATCCAGATTACTCAGATGCTCTGGCTCTGTTTTTCCTGTTACCAAGATGTCATCTAAATTCCATTCAGTTTTACCTCCACATCCATTACACCTTTTATAGCCACTTGCTCCCCTGTATATGTTTTCAGGGTAACACTTTACTTGAAGGGGTGTGCATAAGACTGACATGACACATTCATAAGCATGACCTGACGCATGTCATGAATATGAAGGTTTTATGCATGTTTATGACAACTGTCATTAAGTGTCATTCGCTCAGTTATGTCATTTTTAATGCAAAGGTGACATTAAGATGCCTTTATGACAACTTTACATAAACCAATACATCATAACCTGTCAGTGTCTTTGTCATGTCACTTGACATTACCAAGACAACATAACCTGTCAGAAATCTGTCATAAACATGATATAGCAGATTAATGATCAAACTTAATTAACTACTTAGCTTTATGGGTTGACATTACATTAAACTGGCATGTGGCTGGTTTTGACAAGTTTCCTCCAACAGAAGGTCAGATAATGGACAGTTTCAAATTAAGTAAAAAAGATGAACCGGTGTTAGAGAAATAAAACCAATCATTAAATAATAATAATAATAATAATAATAATAAAAATTGATACAATTTTATTTTATTGCATTTATAGAGTGTGTTACAGAGGGAGTGAGACGAGAGGCGTCCATTTGCAGACTTTTATTGAAGGGACGAGACAAAGACATGGTCAAGGCAGGCAGGGTCAAACAGTGGCAAACAGGTATTTAGACAGCAAAACGAAGAATAGTCCATAAAGCAGGCGAGGGTCGATTAGCGGCGAACGTTATCCAGATGAGGGCTAGGCAAAGAGAGTAATCCGAAAAGACAGGCGAGGGTTTTCAAAAGGCAGGTGGCGAGACAGACAAAACAAAATAACTAGGCTAGGTCACAAAGATGGAAAAACGAGGCAAAACAAAAGGGAACTAAACAGGATAACAAGGAGAACGCTTTGTACGAATGCTAGAAAACACTTCAATACTCGGCAGTGACTGACAGGAAGATCGGGGTTTAAATACTGTCTCTGATTGGCGCAGGTGATAACAGCAGTGGCTGATGGGGAATGTAGTCTGGGGTGTGGTATAACAGTCCGTGCGTGAAAACAAGGTGAGAGCGACATCTGGTGGTGAGCGGTCCGCAGCTCACCGACCAGATCCGTAACATAGCCCCTCCCCGAAGAGCGGCTTCCAGACGCTCCAAATGAACCATAGTCCAGGGGAGCGGTGGGGCGGGGGTGAGACAGGGCAAGGGCCAGAGGGCCAGGTCCGTGCGGAGAACCCAGTGACTGAGGCGGAACCGGCAGGGCAGGAGCCCACCCAAGTGGAGCCGGGCGGAACAGGAGTCCACCAGGGTGGAACAGGAGGCAGAGCAGAAGGCGCAGAAGCCCTCCAGGGCGGAGCCGGAGGCGCAGGAGGCAGAGCAGGAGGCGCAAGGGCCCTCCAGGGCGGAGCCGGAGGCAGAGCAGGAGGCGCAGGGGCCCTCCAGGGCGGAACAGGAGGCGCAGGGGCCCTCCAGAGCGGAGCCAGAGGCAGAGCAGGAGGCGCAGAAGCCCTCCAGGGCGGAGCCAGAGGCAGAGCAGGAGGCGCAGAAGCCCTCTAGGGCGGAACCGGAGGCAGAGCAGGAGGCGCAGAAGCCCTCTAGGGCGGAACCGGAGGCAGAGCAAGAGGCGCCGGGGCCCTCCAGGGCGGTACAGGAACCCGCATCATGGACTGGGACCTGGGGAGAACAGGGACAGAGGAGGCAGACAGAATAAGGAGAGAAGCAGAGAATCCAAAGGATAACGCCGTCTCCATAAGAGGTTCTACAGCTAATGCTGACACCTCTGGAGGCATTGGTGCAGCTTCTCTGACAGGGGAGGCATTGGCACAGCTTCTCTGACGGGGAAGGCCTCTGGAGCTGACTCGTGGTCAGACGGGACCTCTGGAGCAGACTTGAGACCAGATGGGACCTCTGGAGCAGACTTGAGACCAGGAGGGACCTCTGGGGCAGACTTGAGACCAGCGGGACCTCTGGGGCAGACTTGAGACCAGACGGGAGGGAGAGGAGACTTGAGAGACCAGGGAGCTCTGGAGCAGGCTTGTGATCAGACGGGAGCCCTGAGCAAGCTTGTGATCAGACGGGAGCTCTGGAGCAGGCTAGTGATCAGCGGAGCTCTGGAGCAGGCTTGTGATCAGGACGGGAGCTCTGGAGCAGGCTTGTGATCAGACGGGAGCTCTGGAGCAGGCTTAGGATCAGACGCGGACCTCAGGAGCTGACTTGAACAGACGCGAGCTCTGAGCAGGCTTGGGATCTGACGTGACCTCAGAGGCTGACTTGTGAACAGACGTGGCCTCAGGAGCTGACTTGTGAACAGACGTGACCTCAGGAGCACAGTGTGCAGCCCACACACACCAAATGGTAACTACCATTAAGGGAAGAGCAGCAGCGGGTGGCAGGGTCTCTTTACTGGTGGGTTTAGAAGGTGCCGATGCCACTGGGAGGCTGGCTGCCCACACTGACACCAGTGGTGGGTCCAGCACGCTGGCCATCATGACAGGCCGTGCCCTTGGGGTGTCAGACGAGACATGGCGAGGCTCTGGACCGTCAGAGGAGACTTGACTTGACTCTTGTCGATCAGGCCTGTCATGATGAAACTCTGGACAGACAGTGGAGATGTAACGGGGCTCTGAACAGACAGATGAAACGTGACTTGGCTCTGGACGGACAGACGTGACATGACTTTGCTCTGGATGGACAGATGAGACGTGACTTGGCTCTTGGAGATCAACTGAGACTTGACTTGGTTTGTGAAGTTCAGTTGTGACTTGACTTGATACACGAAGTCCTGCAGTGACTTGACTTGGCTTGTGAAGATTAATAGTGACTTGACTTGATTCGTGAAGATCGACTGTGACTTGACTCTGCTCACTAAGACCAGTTGTGGCTTCACTTGACTTTACCTTGCTGGAACAGCTGTGGCTTGACCTTACTAAAAGAGATGCGGCTTGACGTGACTTAACTGGAACAGTTGCGAGTTGACTTGATTTTGCTGGAGCAGCTGCGACTTGACTTGACTTTACTGGAGCAGCTGCGGCTTGACGTGATTCAGGAGGTGTTGTAGTGTATTGACTTGACTTAGCAGGATCAGCAGCTGTAATGTGACTTGATTCAGGAGCCGCATCTGGAAGGGCGGCCATGACGGGTGCAGACTCAGGAGCAGAAAACATAATGTGAACAGGCTGTGGCTTGGCTGACATGGCGTTAGCGGGCGCTGGCTTGGCTGACGTGGCGTTAGCGGGCGCTGGCTTGGCTGACGTGGCGTTAGCGGGCGCTGGCTTGGCTGACGTGGCGACGTAAGGTG
The DNA here is from genome assembly GCA_012976165.1 of Labeo catla. Taxonomy (NCBI): domain Eukaryota; kingdom Metazoa; phylum Chordata; class Actinopteri; order Cypriniformes; family Cyprinidae; genus Labeo; species Labeo catla. Next base: position 43,982 of record VONZ01001744.1, on the reverse strand, counting down.
GCTGTGGTTTGACAGACATGGCGTGATTTTGGTTCTGGAGCAGCAGACCTGATGTAGGCTGGTTCTGGCATCAGGGGTGTGATGGCCATCTTGAGTGCAGGCTCTGGCGTGGCGGCCATCTTGGCGACAGGCACTGGCGTGGCGGCCCTCTCGTGCAGTGGCTCTGGGCTGGCGGCCATCTTGTGCAGTGGCTCGGGGTGCTCGGGTGAGACCTTGCTTGACCTTGGAGGACCAGCAGCTTTGACTTTGCGTGACTCAGGAACCACGGCTGTGACTTTGCTTGACTTGGGAGATACAGCTGTAGCTTTACTTGACACAGGAACAACAGCTGTAACTTGACTGGACTTAGGAAGAGCGGCTCTGACTGGACTTGACACAGGAAACACAGCTTTAACTTGACTTGCCTTAGGAAGAGCAGCTCTGACTTGACTTGACGCAGGAAACACAGCTCCAGCTTGACTTGACTCGGAAACTTGACTTGACTCAGGAAACGCAGCTGCAACTTGACTGGATTTGGAAACTTGGCTTGACTCAGGAAACGCAGCTGCAACTTGACTGGATTTGGAAACTTGGCTTGACTCAGGAAACGCAGCTGCAACTTTACGTGGCTCTGGTATGGCAGCTGTGACGTGACAGAGCTCCGTTTTCACCGCCATTTTGTAAACAGGCTCTGCTGTCGCTGCCATAGTATGAACGCACTCCGGCGCGGCCGCCATCTTGCGAACGGGTTCTGCTGACACCGCCATTGCTTGAGCGTGCTCCAGCGTGGCCGCCATTTCACGAGCGAGCCAGGTGGCCAGCGTTTCCGTGGCGTCGCGCTCCTCATCCGCGACACCCACGGTAGATGGCGAGCCCACACACAATAAAACAAAATCCAAAAAATGCTCAAACGATGAACGCGGAGCCTCGCAAATGAGCCGTGACTTAAGTGGCTGGTTAACGCCCTCACAAAAAAAGTCTATCAGTGCGCATTCGGGCAAATCTGAATAATGAGCAATAGACAAATACTCCTGGATGTAGCCCTCCAGCGATCGGGTGCCCTGCTGGAGGGCTAATAACTGTCTTGTAGTGTCCATACCTGATCTGTGTCCGAACGAAAAGTTGCTGGATCCTTTAGTGGCCGAGTATTCTGTTACAGAGGGAGTGAGATGAGAGGCGAGCGGATCCATTTGCAGACTTTTATTGAAGGGACGAGACAAAGACATGGTCAAGGCAGGCAGGGTCAAACAGTGGCAAACAGGTATTTAGACAGCAAAACGAAGAATAGTCCATAAAGCAGGCGAGGGTCGATTAGCGGCGAATGTTATCCAGATGAGCGCTAGGCAAAGAGAGTAATCCGAAAAGACAGGTGAGGGTTTTCAAAAGGCAGGCGGCGAGACAGACAAAACGAAATAACTAGGCTAGGTCACAAGGATGGAAAAACGAGGCAAAACAAAAGGGAACTAAACACAGGATAACAGGGAGAACGCTTTGTACGAATGCTAGAAAACAATTCAATACTCGGCAGTGACTGACAGGAAGACCGGGGTTTAAATACTGTCTCTGATTGGCGCAGGTGATAAGAGCAGTGGCTGATGGGGAATGTAGTCCGGGGTGTGGTATAACAGTCCGTGCGTGAAAACAAGGTGAGAGCGACATCTGGTGGTGAGCGGCCTGCAGCTCACCGACCAGATCTGTAACAGAGTGATTCACCCAAAATTAAAATGAAAACAATACAATGGTGGGTTAAGTCATGCAGACTTTGGTCCATATCACTGCAAAAACAGTTAATTACAGCATCCCACACATTTTTAACATTATTGATAAGTCCACCCAAGACACCACCATAATAACATGCACCTAACCAGTGGTGCCACTCTATCATAAGGGTCATTTTTCTTTTTTTTTTTTTTTAATTGAGATTTATACATAATCTGGATAAATAGGCTTTTCATTGATGTATGGTTTGTTAGGATAGGACAGTATTTGGCCAGGATACAACTATTTGAAAATCCAAACATTGAAAAAATTGCCTTTAAAGTTCTCCGAATGAAGTTCTTGGCAATGCATATTACTAATCAAAAATTCAGTTTTGATATATTAACAGTAGGAAATTTACAGAATATCTTCATGAAACATGATCTTTACTTAATATCCAAATAATTAATAATAATTTTGACCCATACAATGTATTTTTGGCTATTGTTAAAAATATACCCGTGCTACTTGAGACCGAGGGTCACATATTTCCAAGATTTTGCCACGCACGCTTAATGTGCTGAGTATGATCACCAGTCCCTGGATCAACAAAGTATCCTTTAAGACGATATCCGTACTGGGAAAGCTGTCTCTTGAAGGCACACCATTCATCCATAAGGATTGATGTTCTGGGTCTGATATGTCATTGAATTTGTCTTATAAGTGTTTGCCTTGAGCGGTCCTTGACGAGTCTCAGAATGGGTCTTCTGGAAATGCCATCAACCTCTAGCACCCAGACGCCAAATGTTGTCATATCGGCCACGATGGTATTAAAAAATAAATAAAACAAGATAAATTCTTTAATAAGGGTTGTGCTGTATTTATTTATTTATTTATTATTTATTTTATTATTATTATTTTTTTCAATCACTGGAATCCAGTCCTCTTGGACAGTTAATAGACTGATCCTTCTTATGTGGTTTGATAAATAATTGCCCAACAGGAGCAAATGCATTTTTATTTCTTAAATTTAATTTCCTTACAACAAAATATTGGTTTACTTTCATATTGTTATAGCTGTCATATAGTGCAACATTGTCTTGGTAATGTCAAGTTGTCATGACAAAGATACTGACAGGTTACGATGTATTGGTTTATGTCAAGTTGTCATAACAAAGGCATCTCTAACAATGTCATCTTTGCAATAAAAATTGACGTAATTGAGCGAATGACACTTAATGACAGTTGTCATAAACATGCATAAAACCTCCTTCATATTCATGACATGCATCATGCCATGATTATGAAGGTGTCATGTCAGTCTTATGCACACCCCTTCAAGTAAAGTGTCACCTTTTTGATGAAACTTCCTCCAAAGAGGAGTCGGTGTCATCTGTATACTCCTTACAATTTGACTGCACTTTATTTTTTTTACACGTTCCACGTGGCCTTTCTTTACACAACTGCGACACACCAAATCTTTACACCAACACTCAGATGCAAGATGTCCAACTTGCCACATCTATAACATGTTAAATTTTTAAGAGCTTTGCCAGGTGAATTCTGGAACGTCTTCATGTTAGTTGCCAATTTATGCACTTTATCTGAGCTACTGAATTGCTGTGCTTCTTTAGCAGCAAGTTCCATGCTTACACTTATTTCAGTGGCTTTCTGCAATGTGAGATTACTTTCACTTACCAGCCTCTTTTGAATGGCTTTGCTTCTTAATCCACATACGAGCCTATCCCTAATAGTATCATTCAAAACATCACCGAATTCACAGTGTTCTGACAGTTTCTTTAGCACCACAACAACCATAGTCACCGTTTCTCCCTCTTCTTGGTTTCTCTTGTGAAACCGAAATCTTTCTGCTATAACTAACGCCGCCACAATTTCCGCGTAAGTTTTCTCACCTGGTTTTGCGGGCTGTACGGGACTGCGCAGCAAAGTGAAAGTCCTAGCGCCATCACACTGAGGAAGGTAGGCACGATCTTTGCATCCTCAATAGCGTTCGCCTGAAGGAAATATTCAAATCGCTCTGTGTATGTCCTGAGCTCCACTGTTCCTCATTTTCGTCAAATTGTCGGATGTTTCCAATGACGCTAGCCATCTCGTATTCCCTTATCAATTCACAAGCCCCAACGTTCCTGTTCAGTTCTTCACTAATGTTACATTTGGCCATTCACATACGTAGAGTTCCTTTCAAAAATCCTCATCACCACTTTGTTGTGTCTTCCTTTGTTATTTAGACAGAGAACATTAAAGAAGAGTCAGGGCTACAAAGTCGGGAACAGAAAAACGTGCGTCTTTTTTATTCTCACACTTGCATTTAGGGAGCAAATCACTTTGTCGTAACTACGTGACCCCTTGCTTGCATATTAAAGCATAATTTTTATTCATACATAACAGGAAACACTGCATCTACTAAGAGGAGGTAAACGCATATCCTGTAATGCAGGCAAATTGAGGTTCACAGGCACACAAATCTCAAAAGTCCAAGCAGCATTAGTAAAAAAAAAAAAATAAAAAATAAAAAAATACTACCATGCCAAAATTCACCTTGTGAACTCTCCTATTCTACTGGTGCAGAAGTCATCAGGGGAATGGAGATTTGTACAGGATTTGAGATTAGTAAATAGCCGCAATCTCCAATTGTACCATATCCTTTTATAATTTTGTCTACATATCTTAGTATATATTCATCTCAGTCGTTGATTTAGCAAATGCATTTTTTCTCAATTCCAGTCCATCCAGATTATTTGAGAATGTGATCTTGTAAAAACGATCAGAGGGGGGAATGTGATGGAAATTTTTATTTAATGGTCTTACATTAAAAGGGTATGTTTAATATAGACTTGCTCAGAAAAGTGCAGACTATGGATGCTCAGATCAAACACCATGTCTCCATGATTAAAGAATCTATACTTTCCCAAAAAAGTGCTTAAAACAGTATAACTAGGTCATATGACAAACCAATGACCAGATCTGTATGACCAATTACAGTGAAGAAGACTTGCGTGATATAGATTTTTATTTTGGTATAAATGTACATGTATCTTTCTGTTCAGGGAGTCTCGCTTGGTTGTTGTGACCAGTGAGCTCCTGGCCGTAAATAAAACTTTAATTCCTGCAAAGAGCAACTTGGGAGTGGTGTTTGGTATATGCTGCCCATCTGAGGAATAGAAGTACTAAAGATCCTATGCTCAAAAGACCACTGCAAAGACAGTGAAAGTGTTTAAAGACTATAGAGCTGTCATCAGGCTGAGGTAACAGCGTACAGCTGAGAAGGGTGGTGAGAGTGTATAGATGTGCTCATGTGTGATTGAGGTAGTAACAGTAGCTCCTTGACAGGACGCCGTCACCATACTTCAAGGAAGTATTGGATTATATTGTAAGTATTTAAGGAATTCAGGAAATTAGCTTATACTGTAGTTCTTTGGATTGTATTGTAAGTATCCGGCTAATTCAGGAAATTAGCCTGAGATACAGTAGTTATTAGCAAATATAGTTGTTTGAGTTGTCTGTGGTGAAGTCAGATTAGCATTGGGAATTTCCACAACAATGGCAACAGAGCTTTGTTTAAAAAAAATAAAAAAAGGAAAGTGATAAAATAGAACAAGCTAAACAGCTTTTATAACAGGGTATTGATTTAGAAGATGCCTGGGCCCAGATATGTCCTGAAATGGAAAGACAGCATGATGAATGAATGGAACTGGTGAAGGATAACCTATTGTTTGATGAAGATGACATTCAAGAACTTTTCAGATCTTACAGCAAACCCTTACACTGTGTGTACCATTGAAATGAACCACACTACAGTGCCTAGAGGTGATGCATTGCATTTACTAAGGTCATTAAATGAGAAACATTCTGCTGTTTTACAAAAGTGGTGAAAGTGGTGTCTACAGAAAGTACATGGACAAAACCCTGAACCATTTTGATTATTCCTTACTGGTGGAGCAGGTACAGGAAAAAGTAATCTAATTAAAGCAATACGCTATGGATCTTCCAGATTGTTATCTCAGCTTTCTGAGAATCCTGATGACTACTGTAATTTTGACAGCTGCAACAGGCTGCTTTTCAGATTGGGGCTTCAACAATACTTAATAAACTTGCAATTGGTGCAAATATCAGACTGCTATATCAGCCTCTTAGTGATGACAAAATAAACTTGTTACGCACTAAATTTGGGTACTTTGCAAATTTTGATTATTGATGAAGCATCTATGGTTGACCATCGTCTTTTGTCATACATTAATGGAAGGCTGTGACAAATGAAACTCTTTGGAAAAGTGAGTATTCTTTGTGTTGGGGATTTCTATCAATGTCCTCCCGTAAAAGGAACTGCTCTCTATGCTGATACAAAAGAAGTGAACTTATGGGAGAATAACTTTGAACTTGCTGAATTAACTAAAGCTGTTCAACAACAAGATCCAAGTTTTGCTGAAATGTTAAATTGAGTACATAAAAAATAAATGTCTTATCACTACTGATACTGCTATGCTGCAAAAATAAAAAAAAAGGGAAACAATGATATTTACATATTTGCTACAAATGCCAAAATTGTAAGGCCTCTTTTGAACAAATTGCCAAAAGACACACAGCATCACTACATTCCAGGGGAATCTAAAGTTTCCCCTTTGACCAGCATGAGCAATGAACTTCATCAGTGGCCATCCGTATGGCCTCTCAAGAGACTGTTGGAATCTTCTGATTCCAGCAACAACACCTCCTTGTCTGGATCAATCCTGCCTTATCTCCCCAGGGAACCAAAAGAACAATAAAATAGTGATAGAAGGAAGCTCCCCCTCATCTGATGCCATCTCGAGAACAGATGGTCAGGGCAACTGGTGACCAGCTATGCATAAATTGCTAATCGAATAAACAAGAAAGGCAGGTTTACATTGACACGTTCAGGCCGCAGGTCAACCGGGTCACTAAAACGTGACACTCTCCTGATCCCCTCCTCAACATTCTTTTCTCTCCCTCTCGGATACATCCAAATGTTCTTTCCCTCCAACAAAGAATACACAAACTTGTCCTAAAAGTTTGTGTATATCCTTTTACACAAACTTGTCCTAAAAGTTTACACAAATGATCCTAAAAGACAATCATTTATCACTGTTGCTAGTAGAGCAAATAATTCACAATTGTGTGTTGTCTATGTCTTTTATATGCTTGGTGTGTTTATTGTAACCTACGAAGCTAACCAATGTGTGTATAATCCGTTAGGTAGACAAAGTTATTAATGTGTCTGAAAGATACCCGAAGTTTGGTATTAAATGAAAGCTTATTTTATTTCCAAGATGTTGACATGAATGAAAAGTTGATATTATGCACGATGCTTGCATTACAACACTTAGTGAAGTGATTAACAAACTCTTGAAGAAAAGTTGCCTTCGTGTGACAGACAAACATTATGCCAAGGTATTGTTGTGAATTTTTTTCTTAGAGACCAGGAGACGTTTTGGATATCTTGAAGCAGAAGTTTCTCTTTATTCAGATACTCGCTGCTTGGCACTGCAGTCATCAAAAAGTCGTCTAAATAATTCAGTCCCCCCTTTGAGAGTTCTAATGACTCTCACATTATTCAAATTTAAACATCCATAAATCCATTCTATAGCCTATGTTTGTTAACATTAAGCCCCATCTTCCATTCATGTAACTTGAAATAGTTACAGGAACATATATCTTATTCCATGTCTTGTCCTAGATTTAATTAGGTGTAATAGTTCTTTTCAGAACCATAACTGTTGACACATGCGACATGGACAGAAAACCATGTAGCATAAGAGTGGAAGTCCTGACATCCATGGCGCCTGAATAGCTGTGTAGTCTGTAGTTTTCTGTAGTCCATTTCCCACGTAGATTCACTCAGATGACTCTTTGTCCTCTTGAAGCTTGTCCATGCATGTCTGAGGTGATGCTTTACTCCAGGATGCTGCTTTTGAAGACATCATGGCATGTACACATACCTGCAACACAAGAAAACAGAGAAACAGCAGACTAGCAGTATTCATGCGTAGACATTTTTAGACTTCTGTTGATCATATAGTGGTTTTAAGTCTAGTGATCGTATAGTGGTTTTGTTGACCTAGTCATTTGACACCTATGGACCAGTGAGGTGGGGACAAACTGATGAGGGGAAAAACCTATGAGGAAATCTTCACCACAGGGTTGGCCCCCGAGGCCTGTTGCACTTCAGTTCTTCCCTGGGCTCCTCACTGGCCTGTGTGTCCTAGTCTGTCCCTGTAGTTAGTGTGCGAACTTAACTGTGCAATCACTCCATCCTCTAATGAAACATCAGTCATAACCCATAGAGGATAGGTGAGTGACTGAAGTGTGCTGTAGTATTGTTTTTGGCTGTGAGTGTACTTAACCAGAGTCCCCCAGTGGGAGTAAGTCAACTTCCTTTTGTTCTATTTACAAAGAATCTTTTCATCTTTGTTGTAGACTACTGGGGTAATTAAGAACTCACAGCCTTAACAGTTAGCACCTCAGCAAGCTGCCCCACGAGTTTGATGTAGTGGGGAGGGTCTGCTTCAGAGTTGCAAGCAGACTGAGTAGGAGCTGAATTACACTGTTCATTTCTCTTACATACTTTTTGTTTTTCCTACACTCTTTCATCCAGTGTCCAAGTTTACCACAGTAATGACAATTACCCTCCCTCTTAGGATATTTACGTTTCTGTTGGTTCTTTGTGTTGACCTGAAAGGATGCTGCTGCAATCTTTACTCTTGTTTTAACATCAGAGTCTCTTTCCCAAATAGCTAACATGTCTAGGTTACTTCTGAGAGTTTTGTTAGACCAAGTTAGATCTAGGAATGGCAAGGCTTTTCTGTACTCAGCTACAAGGCCATCTGACCAGATGCGGACTAGGGGTCCCTTGTCATCTAGCACACTTTCAGAATCATCAACTATTCCACTGTAAGTTACAGCTGTCTGGCAGAACCTTACAGTGTATTCATTCACAGTTTCTTCTTTCCTTTGCACACAGTTAGTGATTCTGGACCAGTCTATTTTGGGTCCCATGATATTCTTTAGAATTTTCAAAACACCTTCTCTCAAATCTGCTTTACTGGCATGTTGTAGTTCAGAAGTAACAGCAGACTCAAAACTGTTGAATTCAGATTCAGTTAGAATTTGTGACATCAGCTGTGTGACTTCTGCTAACGACATGTCGTAGAGACGCATTTTGCTAGTCAATGCTTTTCTAAATTCAGAAAAATTTGTGCGTGGTGAGGATAAGCTCTGAGATAGTCTCTCTATATCTTCAGGTCCTAGCACTGGATGGACTGCTTGTAACTGGAATATGGGGGTTACAGATGGAACAGTTTCAACACCTTCTGCCCTACTCTGAGCCCTTTGTCTTGCTCCACATACTTCAACTAAAATTGCTGTATCTTTCTCTTTCCTTCTAGTATTGCATTTGTCCTCTTGTCTACACAAAGACTGTAAGTCAGGATAGCTTTCATCTGACTGTTGGTCGTTTGAATCACTTTTGGTTGAGGCCTTGTTATGGCCCACCTTTTTAGTGAGACAGGACACTTGAGTGTGCAGCTGTTTGTTTTGTTCTTTTAATTTAGCAATACACTGAGCTTGTTCTTGTGCTATAGCTAAACTAAACTCTCTGTGGCAGCAGATAATGCCTTTAATGTTTTTCTTTCTGATACATGCTCCAAGTACCTTTTTGCACTCTTCAACTGACCATACTTTTTCTGGATCAATACCAAATTTCTTTGTTAAATCCAATCTGACTGACTCTGTCACTATTGAGTCCATGTGCTTTTCTAACAATGATTTGAACTCATTGTCTGTCCATAAAGGGGTAGCTAGTCCACCTTTCTCAGTTGTTGGAATCAACCTAGCATTCCTTCTCAACATTTTGTAATGTTTTTCTGACACAACAATACGCTTCTAACACCTCCCTGGCAAGCAGAGGATAAATTTGTTAACACAGAACAACTGTTGTTAACCTTCTCTGGCAAAGCAGAGGAAAACCTAGTTAATACACATTATCATGTATTCAACCTTCTCTGATAAAGCAGAGAATTCCTGAACATAAACTACTAGCACTTTACGCTAATCTTCTCTGCCTAAAAACAGAGGATAACAGATATTAGCATGTAATGCTAATCTTCTCTATTTGAATAGAGGATAACTAGTCTGTTAACCAAACCCTGCAGCTGTTTGTTAACACTTCTCTGGCGGCGCAGAGGCTAACCACATGTATTGGTCTGTAGTGATTCTTTGAATAGAGTAACACTCACCAAATCGTTGTTGAGCTGAAAAAGTTTCTGGAATTCAGTCTGGAACGATGTCTGGCGAGAAGCTCTATCCGGGTCACGGCACCAAAACTGTTGTGAATTTTTTTCTTAGAGACCACGAGACGTTTTGGATATCTTGAAGCAGAAGTTTCTCTTTATTCAGATACTCGCTGCTTGTCGTCTAGCTAAGGCAGTGATACATTGTAGTTTATATACACTTAGGGGGCAGTGCTTAGATCTGGAGACAAAGCACCTGGGTGACAACCCCAAACAAAGCATGCAAATGAAGTATTCAGGTATAGCAGCCTGCACCATTTACACCAGTCCTAATCCAATCATCATAACTACTCAAAGACTGGGCAGAGGTACCAAGAGCCATTACAAACAAAAGGTGAACATCTCAGTAATCTGGCTCATTTGACTTACAATAAGAGAACAGAAACTGGCAGGAACCTTTTGCTACAAACTTTGCTTGAGGGAATCATTTGTCTGATGTCATCATATTTACCTTAAATGCTAAATACAATGTACTGCACCTTAGGTTTTCACGTGATGCTATGTCAGAACATAGGATCAGCATATTTTAAACAGTTTCTTAAATTTGTAATCCTTCAGTATGCACAAATGGGCAACCATATTGCCTTGCAAACCAACTGATTGGAACACAACTTTATGGGACGGACTTCGTCGGCCCGTTTAAAATCAAATGTCCAGAACAGCCTTTCGCCTTTCATTTGAGCTTGCTCTCACCAGTGCTCCCTGCTTGACCACTACACGATTGTGCCTTCCAGAACTCTACAGAACCAGCTAAAGCTTTGTTTTGCGCCCCGCAACTTTGACTTTCAAAGAACTTCCAGCTCCTCATGCTGCGTGACCCAGCTCCCCCGGCTCAAACTGCCTGAACTGGGTGAATTGTTCGAACTGCCTGAACCACCGAACATCGCCGAACTTCATGAAACTCCCAACTGCTGGAGCAGCTTGAAACACTCTGAAGGCGTGAACCGCTTGAAATGCTCGCAACGAGAAAAACACTTCGCCAGCGCTCCACCTGAGCTCCGAGAGAATCATCCACGTAACCAAGCAACCAACCAAAGCTTCATCCAGCCTTTTCAACTGTCCAATCACCACCGAAGGCTTCCCAAAGACGTCATCCAAAGAACCAGGCAACCTATCAGAAGTGGCGTGATTCCCTCTGCTAAGACGAGCCCACAGAGGAAAACCCTTGTTTTACTTGTGGCCTGAACGCAAGTAAAACAAGTTCTCTTTAATGTCTTGCCGAACTGGTGCTCTATCTCCTTAAGCAGCTAAAAGTCAAATCTCTACTTTTGTGGTCTTCTCAGGTTGCAATTTAAGAACTAGTAGCAGATACTACAAATTTTGGGATTCCATTTAAACTCCATAATTCTCATTCCTTGAACCGTATGCCTGTATGTGTGAGTGCGTGTATGTGTGTTTATTTAGTAGTTTAGTTAATGTATCGCAGAGTAGTTCAATAAATTCTTGTTTCATTGGAAAGAACATTGTCTTGTTTTTATGTTCACGAAGTTAATGCCTGTGCCTAGATTTTGCTACCTAGCTCAGAATAACAACCTAATACTATGTTTATATTATAATCAGATGGCCACGGAAATAATGTAAATATCCAGAATTGGTAAGATATACTAAGTTAAACTTTTCGCTGGACGAACAGTTAATAAAGTGTAAACTATTAATTCTGAATCAATTAATCAAGTCGATTCCGAATCCTTTGGATTCGATTCCCAATTTAGGCATTTAAATTTGATCTAATTTCGCTACAAAATTGATAAATATAACATTGAAAGACTACATGAATGTTGCCCAGAGGCATCTGCAAGATTATGTAAAAAAAAAAAAAAAAATCCACAAATTGGAACATAAAGTTGGATTTCATACAAAAGTTATTAACTCATCTCTGAGTTAATAAATATATATATATATATATATATATATATATATATATGGAGCATTTGGTACAGTTGTCCACATAAATGAAAGACAAAACAATGATGAGGATTTTCCATCAGCTATACATGTGGAGTTTGATTCCAAATGTCTGTAAAATAAGATTTTCCCAAAATTCAACAGTAAGGTAAATATGATGGCAACTAAGGCAGTGTTACTACAAAGTGACACTGCCTTAGTTCGACTTTTGATGACTGCAGCGCCATGCAGCGCGTTCTCAATAAAGAACTCTGCTAAAGATACCCAAGAGTCTCCTGGTCTTCGCTTCTGAGTTTCCAACAACATGTACAGTTCACAAAGTGCAAGGATTTATAGCAGATAAAGCAGTTGTGTCACTTAAGAAAATCTTTACAGCAGTGCATATGTTGCATTGAGCTGTGTAAGATCTCTTAGTGGATTAATAATTGAGGACTTTAAAGAGTCTGCCATATTTTATAATGACAAAGTTGAATTAGATATGAAAGGTATGTCACAATTTCCTTTAGAAAAGTAGAGTCCCACTAAATCACATGGTAGATTCAGAATAGCACTGCTTAATGTCAGCTCACTTTCAGGATATTCTTGCACATACAGTTCTAAAGAATGCTGATTGTATTTGTTTGACAGAAACATGGCTAAATGCTGATGACAAAGCACAAGAACCACAAATACCAGAATTTGTATTTAAACACAATCTAATACCTAACTGTTATGACAACAGTAGAGCTCTTTTTACTGAATTAAAATGTCAGACAGGGGGTGTAGCTAGAATATATTGTTCTGAGAAAACTGAGTGTAATATTTTAACTCCTGAACACTGAAACGTAAAATGTTTATACTTTATAGTTCCACATGTACGCTTCCGGTTTGGTTGGCAACGTGAAGACGTGTTTCCTGGTGTCCGTACCGAACTGTGTATATTTGTTTAAACGCATTCTCGACCAGCTCGAGGTTATTTTATATAACAAAAAGAGTAGAGAGCGAACGATATGTCTTGCAGCAAATAGCTAATTAATGTGAGTTAATGGTGTGATTAATTAATGTGAGTTAAACAAAGACTTTTGGTTATACTTGTGTCATTCGGGCTTTGTTTGATTGCGTATTATTGGCTATGACACTCAACATCTGAAGAAAAAGTTGACAGCAATACATTCAAGAGATGCATTCTTTTTTATCTCTAGAATTTAAGATTTTCCTGTTAATAAGAGAAATGCAGTTTGTGATAATGTTATTTTATTTTCTAAGTCAGTGTGGTGAGTGAATTTAAGAGGATATGTTAACTGGTAGCATGGGCGACATTTGACTCTTGAGTCGGGGGGGCAAGAAAAAAAAAGCAAAACAATGCCCTACCGTAATGCAACGCACCAAAGCAGTCAATTTTGACTCTTGCTGCTGGTTTGAATCTGGCGATTCTTCCCGTTTTAAGTGTTAGTTGACTGCCTTTCATTTTTAACGAGAAATGTGCACGCTGCTTTTCTGATTTTTTTTGTTTGTGTCTTTTTCCCGTGTCACTTGAAATGTGTCCAGAAAAAATTAATGATCAGTTGTGGGACTATTCTGTCATAAATCGCATACCATTCATTCCTGAACTTACTGACAGTGAAATTAAGCTACTGGTTGATATATTTTGGTAGAGTCTTGCGCAGCTGGAACAGTTCCACGTTCAAGTGCACACAATAGGCTAAAGCTTGCCACAAAGCACCGGCAAAAATTATTACCATGAATGTGTCGGGGAAAATAGTAAGATTTTTGAATTATTTATTAATAAACTAGTGTTTTCTCAGTGTTCTGACTCGCTATCTCCTCTTTGGATGCGCCTTTAATGTGAAATGCATCTTCACAGATTACATAACGGAAGTTTTTGTTTTCAGTTTGCTTTATTTCGTTAAGTTGTAATTTAAAGCTTTCTATAGATGTATGTATCATGTCTGTGAGTTATGTATTCGCTGAGTTTCGGTTTGTTTGTGTGAAACACACTTGTTGAGACAACAGAAACGCATCATGTTTGTTTTCTTTATTTTATAGAAGCACAGTTTGCAAAGTTTTGTTGATATTTTGAGTGCACACAAATAAAAGTGGACCCTTTTATAGTTCCGAATGATGTATTATTCTGACCTTTATCAGCAAAAATTACGGAATATTTTAAATTGTTTTCAAGTGAAGAACATGCAAGTGATTGCGCTGGCACCTCCATGTCCTGCAAAGGGCCGGAGCCTATATTTGAAGCCCGTGCAGGTCTCCAATGTCCCGACCTCAATAAAGTTTACACACGCTTTTGGTCCGTGAACTAGATCTTGCTCAGGACGCGTGCTGTCTGTGGTAGTTTGGCAAAGATCGGTTCCAGAATTAAATCACTGAGGATGCTGTCACATATATTTTTTTGTCCCGTCCAGCTTTGGTTATCACTGTGTCAGTCACTGCTATTTCAAGAACGAATCCAGCATAAATATGCAGATGTCATCCCAAAACACTGGACTGTGTAAAAAAAACAAAAAAAAAAAACAAAAAAAAACAACTTAAAGCGTCACTCATCTCAGTTCATCAAGATCTCACAAAGTTCTGTTATAATCAATGAAGCTCTCTAAACTACACAATGAGATGATTCACGAGCGTGCAAAACTGCACTTGAAAAACCGATCCGGTGCTTTCAGAGGTGAGTGAATTCTGACAAACTAAAACGTTTTTGATTGGCCACTGCATTCAAGAAATCAGCAGATATGTCTGATATTGCTCAATGCTGCAAACACATTCCATAGTTTGCCAGACCTTCAATTGCTTTCGCTTTTGTTTGAGGATATTTAGCACCGTCTAGTACCTCCATACAACCAGGCCTTGGCATGGCTAACCGCTCCACTTGCAGTGTGGCTGACAACGGGGATGACTAACCAGCTGGGGGAGCAACTGCCTGTCTAACATATATGCACCTAATTGGGACAATGTCAATTTTTTTAAAGACCTTCTTACACGTCTTGCAGATCTTGATAGTGACCAGCTTATTTTAGGAGGTGATTTTAACTGTATACTCCACCCAGTGTTGGATCGATTGAATGCGTCATTGGTCCACTTAGTAAATCAGCTCGATGTGTCAATGAGTTTCTGCAAACTTATGGTATGGTTGATGCATGGAAATATAAAAATCCAACATCGAGGAATTATTTTTTTTTTCTCTGCAGCTCATCTGATCTATTCAAACACTGATTTCATCTTTATAGACAACAGAATGTTACCATTACTTAGAACATGTAAATACACAGGCATAGTAATTTCTGACCATAGTCCTGCATTTAGGAGACTCTGCTTTCCTGATAATATACCATCATGGGGCATGTGGAGATTTACCTTTAAATTACTGGCCGAGATGTTTGCTGATTTTCTATCAAATCAGATAGATTACTTTCTTGAAACCAACTGCACACCTGGTGTGACTCACTATAAACTCTGGGAGGGAATGAAGGCCTTTTAAAGAGGGCAAATAATTTTATATAGTGTGGGTATAAGAAAAATAAGAATGGAGCAGATCAATCAGATTATTTCAAGGATAAATTATATAGATCAAGAACACTCTAGATCCCCTACCATTACTCTATATAAGGAGAGAGAAATATTACGGTCAGAATTAGATACCCTAATTACAGAGGCAGAGGAAGCATTATATTGAGATCTAGACAGCAAGAATTTGAGTATGGTGAAAAGGCTAGCAAGTTGCTTTCACATCAACTGAGACAAACAACTGAAGCTAAATGTATAGCTGAAATCCAGATGGCGCATGGAGTAGCCTCAGATCAGTTGAGTATTAACAAGCAATTCCAAAAAACATATGAGGAGTTGTATACATAACAGCCATGTTGTAACGATTTAGTCCAACTGAAGGCGAGATGTGGTGCAGCTTTATTAAATCCAAACGTGAAATCCAAAATACAAACAACCGAAGAGTTGACTTCATACAGACTTGACTAGGCATAAAACACAACTCACCAAACAGCAGAGTATATACTTCAATACACAACAAGAGACAATGGCAACATGAAGGCTACTTATAGCAAACAAAGAGAGTCACATGACAAGAACAAACCAATGAGAAACAAGACACATGACTTGAATAACCAATGAGAACATGACACATTGAACAGAGGGACCAATAGCAGAAATAAATGAGGGCAAGGGAAGCAAGACTAGACAAGGAACATGGCTAAACTTCAAAATAAAAGACCCCAAACCCCCACGTTACACATGTGACAGGGCGAATATAGCATTTTTTTTATTTTTTATAATCTTTTTTTTTTTTTTTCTACAGTAGAAATACCTATTATCGGTGACTAAAGTAAAGTCAATCTTGAACAATCCATATCAACAGTGGAGATTGAACAAGCTATTAAACAAATCACCTGGCACCTGGTCCTGATGGATTTATAATTGAATTTTATAAGATGTTTTCACACAAACTATCTCCAATTTTGAAAGAAATGTTTACAGAAATAACTAAGCAAAAGTGATTACCACCAACTATGTCACAAGCTATTATCACAGTTATACACAAAAAAAATATAAAGATGCGACTCATATCGCCCTATAAGTTTGCTTTCAAATGACTGGAAGTGTTACTCGTTGAAGTGGCTTGAGAAAAGAGAGATTGTGTAACATAAAAAGAATTAGTAAACAATGTCACTGTTCAAGTCTATTTATTCAGTCACTCGACGTATAACGACATTAATAAACTTAACAACCAAGTAACAATTTAACATAATGGACAACAACTAACAAAAAAGGGAAAAACAACAACAACAAGAACAAGAAATAAGACAAAAGACGCTGTTTCTCCTCCTCTTTGGCGTATTTTAACTAGTATCTCCTTAATCAGCCTCTCAACAATGAACAGGTGAGTCCACCTAAAAGGCGAAAAAAGAGAGAGAGAAAGAGAGGGAAAACACATACACAAAGAAAAGCAAGGGAAAAGTAAACAAAAAAGTAAACAAGACACCGATCAAAGAGCAGACCGTAACACTCCCCCACCTAAAAATCATCCACCATCAACCGGAACAGCGCAAGGTGGAGAAGAGACTGTTTTAAGCAAAACCACTCCCCGAGACTGCCCTACAGCATCATGTTGTGTTTGTTTTCTTTTTAGACTATGACAGTCATAGTATGGCCTGCTTTATGACAGTAACTGCATTCATACCTGAATTTCACCCCTGTAGATTTTATTTTAGAATCAGACTGGCAAATGTCATTCTCTTTTTGAGAACCAAGTCCAACTCGTACGCACAGAGGATGGCATTCTTTACTGCATCATACTGCACAATCTCCTCTAAAGATAATGATGTGCACACTTCCTGTGCTTTCCCAGTGAGTTTACACTGCAGCATTAACGACCAGGCTTCGTTTGGCCATATTAAAGACATAGCTATATGCTCAAAAGCCTGAAAGTATGCTTCCACATCTTTCTCTTGTAAAGGCGGCACTAGAGCGATATTCTTTGCCATGTTAAACGAAACTGCCGACGAAAGGATCACTTAATACAGATGTCGACACAGATACAGGATTAACAGAATCAGTTGTGACAGCAACAGAATTCACATTACCAACATTGAGATCTACATACGGTCAATTTTCTACCCAGTTGCTTCGTTTTACCTGTAATTCCAACTGTCATAGCCGGATTTTAGTATCTGCTTTGATACAATATTTTTCTAACTGATGCTGCAACTCATCTCTTCGCACTTGAACTTTATCCTGGGCCTCCAACTGTAGTCGAGCTAACCGCACCTTCAAGCGAGCTTCTACCTGGGACGTCGGTGATGTATCAGTAGAAAGTGACAACGGCTCAAATTTTGACATAGCAATAACGCATAAATCATCCTTTTTGACAGTTGTCCAATTTTTCAGCACTTGGTTGCTTAATAAAGTCGTTCAAATCAAACGTTGCCATTACTTACTGCTGCGTTTACATAAGAATCAAGCAAGTATACCCTGGACCTAACTTCCAACCCACTCACTAACTACAACCTTCCTAGTCTTCAGAGGGTTACCAGCTAAGAGATAAATCTCCTCCCCGGAGTACCTCCAAAAATAATAAATTAAAACAAAAACTCAAAACAATAAACAGTAATCCGATGGAAGGTCCGGCGCTAAACACGGCCGGCTGGATTACTCTAACTAACCAGAGTGTTAACTTACTTCATCCCTCCAACGCAGTCAAATTATCGGGACGAGCATCCAATTTATGTTACAAACTCTCGTTAAAGTGGCTCGAGAAAAGAGAGATTGTGTAACATAAAAAGAATGAGTAAGCAATGTCGCTGTTCAAGCCTATTTAATCACTCAATAAAGTCTGATATCAACAGTATACAGTTCGATTCAAAAGAGCAGCCTCAGCGTCTTTAGATTAAAAAAAAAAAAAAAACAGTCTGGCAATCAGCAGTTAAGAGAATTTATACAACATCTGTTTGTGTCAGACATGGACTACTACAATTTAAGATAACTCATAGGGAGGCAAGACATAAGACAAGGTGGCTCCCTAGGGGAGGGGAGGGGAGGTACTGGAGACTGGGTTGGCTGGCACGGGGTTGATTGGCATAGGTTTAATTTTTAAATATGTTTAAGTTTGCGTCTTTGCAACTTCTGAACATTTGTTTAATTATGGTTAAATCAAACTTTTTTGTCACTTTGTCCTTGAGTTGGGAATGGGTAATGTGCAAATATGCTGTGTTACTTGGATGTAGTAGCCATTTTCCAGGCTGCCTCTCTGGAATCAAAGATTGATTCCATGTTACACATGGTCACAACGGGAGACATGTAAAGCACCATTTAAAGTGCATAGGGCTGACATTTGAATCACTGCCACTGTTGAGGACATGTCATCGGCCCAAGGCTATCTAGAGTTACCAAAGCAACTGGGGCAAGAAGGCAGGCATGAGGCCACTCCAAATCCTGGACAGATTTTGGATCCAATAATTGCATGCATTCTCACTGCAAGGACAGGTTGTTGGTCATTTGCATCTATTATCATTGAAATTAAACCAAATTATTATTATTATTATTTAAATAACTTAAATGTTTTATAAACCTACCATGTTAAAAACTCTATAATCAAGAAATGTGTTCTCAAACTTCCAAATGTGTATTGGCAATTTGGCAAAGATGTAAAGTTTTTTTTTTTTTTTTTTTTTTTTTTTGTTGTTTATTAAATTAAAAAAAAAAATAAATAAAAAAAAAATAATAATAATAATATGTTTGTTTTGTGATGTGCCAATCAACCCCATAATCCATTGCCACAGGAATGGACATTAAGAAGGTCATGTTGTAGAAATTGGGGGATAACATCATGGTAGTAACTGTGTAAGGAAGCGGACTGGACAACTTGGTAAGTAAATGTAAATAAAGTTTATTAACAGGAAGAGTTCAACATCAAATAATAGGTAAAGAACTGAAGGTCAGAAATAACTGAAGAATAACTTTTGGAAGATCAAAAAGTCTTTTCCATTGCAGAAGGATGACGAACCGGAGGATAGCAGACGAGATGACCACAACCACACACACACCACTAACCAGACGAGGACGAGGAGGGGGTTCCGAGGACTTGGAGAAACACGGAGGGTCAAGGAGCACACTAGGAGAAAGCTGGTAAGGAAACAGGTAAGTATAGCAGCCGCTATGAGATCACAAGAGTCCACTTTCGTGCCTACGAACTTGGACACTGACTGAACTGGTGTGTGTGTATATATGTGGTCGTGAAGATTGAGATCAGGTGGTGATGACAGGTGTGTCTGATTAGTACTCAGGTGACAGCGATCGTTGTGAAGAAGTGAGGGTGGAGCCTGGTGTGGATGTAACAAACTGCAAATAATGTTTATTTATATACATAGACGTAGACTTTACCAATACAGGTCTGCACTTAAAGGCAATGATCAAAACTGAACAACAGCTGTCTAATGGCAATGAGTTTTTATTTTGTTGTGACTTTTGTTGTTAAACCAGTACAATGGGCTATTTTATTTTATTTATTATTTGTTATTTAAATGTTTAGTTTAAAATTGTGTCAGTCAACCCAGGTCTCATTGTGTGTGTGTGTGTGTGTGTGTGTGTGTGTGTGTGTGTGTGTGTTATTTGTATTAAGCTTGAATCAGCAGTTTTTGGCTATATGCAAAACCACATCCATTAGTGCTATGACTTTATAGCCACAAACCATCATATTTATGATGGGTATTTTTAGGTTTCAAATGGCATAATTGTATTTACTTGATTGAAAAAAAAAAAACAGTTTTGAACAGATAATCAGAATGGCATCCCACAAGCTATGTTCATGCTGCAAAGTAGTTGCATCTGGTGAAAAGTTTGTCAGTATGTAAGCAGAAACATCTCCTGCAGTTTTCTGTTTAGCAAGTGGTTATTAAGTGGATATTTTCTAAAATGTTTTCAAACAAAAGGCCATGTCAGATAAATTGACATAAAACAAATGCATTGTAAATTACGAACATTATAATGTGAAGTTATGTACAGGTGCATCTCAATAAATTAATAATTTGATTTTCAAAAAAAACACAGTGGACCAATACCAGCAGATGACACTGCACCATAAATAATCTGTGGAAACTTAACACTGGACCTTAAGGAACTTGGGCTATGAGCTTCTCCACCCTTCCTTCAGACTCTAGGACCTTGGTTTCCAAATGAAATACAAAACTTGCTCTCATCTGAAAAGAGGACTTTGGACCACTGAGCAACAGTCCATTTCTTCTTCTTAGCCAAGGTAAGACACCTTTGACGTTGTCTGTGGTTCAGGAGTGTCTTAACAAGAGGAATACAACAACTGTAGCCAAATTCCTTGACACGTCTGTGTGTGGTGGCTCTTGATGCCTTGACCCCAGCCTCAGTCCATTCCTTGTGAAGTTCACCCAAATTCTTGAATTTATTTTACTT
The DNA here is from genome assembly GCA_012976165.1 of Labeo catla. Lineage (NCBI taxonomy): Eukaryota > Metazoa > Chordata > Actinopteri > Cypriniformes > Cyprinidae > Labeo > Labeo catla. Next base: position 23,160 of record VONZ01001744.1, on the reverse strand, counting down.
GACAAGCCTCTCATGGCTCCGGTTCTCTCGGTTGGTTGTGCGACTTTTTCTTCCACACTTTTTCCTTCCACTCAACTTTCTGTTAACATGCTTGGATACAGCACTCTGTGAACAGCCAGCTTCTTTGGCAATGAATGTTTGTGGCTTACCCTGAAGGCTGTCAGTGATTGTCTTCTGGACAACTGTCAGATCAGCAGTCTTCCCCATGATTGTGTAGCCTAGTGAAATAAACAGAGACCATTTTGAAGACTCAGGAAACATTTTCAGGTGTTTTGAGTTGATTAGCTGATTGGCATGGCACCATATTCTAATTTGTTGAGTTAGTGAATTGGTGGGTTTTTGCTAATGTGAGCCACAATCATCACAATTAAAAGAAGCAAAGACTTAAACTACTACAGTCTGTGTGCATTGAATTTATTTAATACACGAGTTACACAATTTGAGTTGAATTACTGAAATGAACTTTTCCACGAGATTCTAATTTATTGAGATGCACCTGTAGTTCTACTTGCAGCACTGTTTTATTCTCTATGATTTAATGTGATTATTAATTTTGTGAACAGTGAATTTTATTTATACATTTGAGTAAATTATTATTAAAAAACACATGTAAGATGCCAAAAACTGCAGTGTTACTTTCACTTTCCCCAGCAGAAATCTTTATCAAGGCACAAACAATCTGGAGCTTATGGACAACTGAACTGAATGTCTGTTCAAAAATATTAGCATCTCATCTTTGACCTGAATAAAAACAAGTGACTTCTCCTTGTTTAAAAAAAACTAATAATAATAATAATAATAATAATAATAATAATAATAATAATCTCTAACCATCTGGTATGTTATTAATATGGCAAAAAAAAACAAAAACACAACAACAACAACAGCAAAAAATAAATAAATCTGTTATATTGTTTTTTAAGACTATGAAGATACTACAAGTCATCCGTCACCTTCTACTGACTATCTGGGCCCGTATTCACAAAACATTTTATCTTACCACTATGAGTTCTCCTAAATAGCAGTAAAAGTTTTTAGCTTAGAGTTTTCTCTTAAAACCTATTTACAAAGCTGCTGAGACAAACTTTTACTAAGGAATAGAGAGAAATCTTAAGCTAAGAGTAAGGGCGGGGTTGACCTTGTTACTATGGATGATGTCAACATGCTCACTAACCATGCACACAGTGATTGGCTGATAGGGGAGGGGTCTCTGTCATACATTTATTAATAGAAATATTGTTGTAAATGTTACCATATTCAAATAAAGTTTTAAAAAAGTTTTTAAAAAATGTTGCCACATTCAAATAAAGAATTTAAAATGCAGGCTAAGTGTCACTAATTAAAGAAGTATATGTTCAAATGACTGACAGCCTTTTACATGTGTGCTTCTTATAACAAACAATTAGCTGATATGCATATAAACGGACTTTTTTTATTTTATAAAGGGCTTTTTATGCTTTTAATGAGACAGGATAGTGGAGAACTGACATGAAATCGTTCAGTATAGAAAGGGGAGCGGGATCGGCAAACCACCTCAAGACAGGAAACAAACTCGGGTCGCCGTAAGCGCAGTTGCGCTGTATGTCGGCGCACTAACCACTAGGCTATCGGCGCCGACGTAAATAGCTTTTTATTAACAGATTAGAACAACCATGGCTGATAATGAGATACGCAAACGTAGAAAACCAAACTGGATGCAAGAACAGCTGTTACTTCTTAACCAACGTATTAATGAAAACAAGGATATAATCCTTTGGAGCTGGAATAACCTCCAAGACTAAAGAAAGAGTTGTGTGGGAATATGCATGCAAATAAATGTGCAAATAAATGCACAGTGTTTGTAAAAAAGTTCAAGTTCTGAGGTAGATTGCCAGCAACAGCAATATTAGGATAGCTGGGATTTGATCTTAGTGATTTAAGCCTGATTTGGGCTGATTTATACTCGACGCGTTCCTCTGCACCGCAAGCCTGTGCTGACTGCGCGCGCACATCACGAAATTCTGGGCCCCTATTCCCAAAACATCTTAAGGCTAAAAGTAGTCTATCTCATAACTTACCAATTTAGGAGAAAATCTTAAAAATAATAAGCGTGTCAATCCTAAATTTAGGACTCCTAATTTTTGTTCTAAGAGTATTTCACAAAGCGTTTTAGCTCTAAAACTAGCTCCTAAATCTGTGAAATGTTATGAGTAGTAGAGAGGACTCCTAAGTTACTAAGATCAAGTCCTAAAACTATCCTAATATGGCTGTTGCCGGCTATCTGCCTCGGAACAGAAACATTTCGAAACATTTGACGATAAGAAGGTCTTAATCGCGAAGGTATTAAGGACTGTTGTAGAACTTGTCAGGGACGCAGTCACTTCAACAACAAATAGAAACAACCCAATAACGCCACAGATCAAGGTTTTGACAACCCTACGGAACGCCACCTCCTTATGAATGCAATAAATGAATGAATGCTAAGGATTTTAATCTGCAATAGCATAACAAGGTTACATAAAAACATTATGGTCAACTTGAAAATAATGTCCATTTACCTGTACCAGTTGTTTGTCACTGAATTCTGTGATCTCTGCCCTTGCCTGACTTTGCAAAGAATACCAGCGCTTTCACAGTCATCTTTGCTTCTGGACAAAAGTGGGAAATCTGCATTTATTTGCACACATATATTTTCCCACACATCTTTTTTAGTTTTTGAGGTTATCCCAACTCCAAATTTTCCCTTGATTATATCCTTGTTTTCATGAACAAGTTGGGCAAGAAGTAAGAGTTGTTCTTGCTTCCAGTTTGGTTTTCTTTTACGTGTACATGCCTTACTATTAGCCATGATTATTCTACTCTGTTAATTAAAAGGCTGTTAATATGCATATCCGCTAACTGTATACGAGGAGCACACATGTAAGACACTGAAGATATACGTTTAATTAGTGACACTTAGCCTACGTTTTTAAATCTTTATTTGAATATGGCAACATTTTTATTTTAAAACCTTTATTTGAATATGCTAACATAATATTGCTCTTTACAATATTTCTATGAATAAATGTCTGACAGAGACCCCTCCCCTATCAGCCAATCATTGTGTGCATAGTTAGTAAGCATGTCGACATCATTCATAGCAATGAGGTCAGCCCCGCCCTTACTTTTAGCTTAAGACTTCTCTCTATTCCTTAGTAAAAGTTTGTCTCAGCAGCTTTGTGAATAGGTTTTAAGAGAAAACTCGTAGCTAAAACCTTTTACTGCTATTTAGGAGAACTTTTAGTGGTAAGATAAAATGTTTTGTGGTTACAGGCTCTGATATGAGGGACACATTTGTCTGTATTTTGTTTTTGTTTAACCGGAATGAATAGATAGTTTCCGCAACATATAGTCATAAGCGACAGATTGAAGCGCTTGCGTGTGAACACTGAGCACGAGCCGCATTGAGAAAGTTCTGTCAGTAATTAACATCGCAACGAACATTAAGCATGATTTTAGAAAAAAATAATAAAAAATACAGATTCCAGCGTCAGCACCTTATTTAACAGTAAGGAATGTTTCATCAGCATTAGGTACGTCCGTGCCGCGAGATGTTCAAAAAAATTGGTGGGGACAATATCGAGCCTTGCAAAAAGTGTCCCACCTATCCCACCCGTAAATTACGCCTATGAAAATAAGTAATGTGAAACACTAACACAAGCAATTATGAGAAGTATTTTTATTACAGCAGTCTTCAACAGTAAAACCAACACAATACAAGTGTTAAAATGCACAGTTTCACAAACTTTCTTGCAAAAGTTTTCGTCCTTTACAACGCTGGTCACGATTTCTCTCTAAAATCTTTGCCATCTGACTATTTCTATGATCACGTATTGATGGATCATAGATGTTTTTACAGGCGTACCTGTTCAGCCAAAACAGCTTTAAAATTGTTCATGATCAATGCGGTGACACGCGAACAGTTCACTCGAAATGCCGTGCACACTGCCACGCAAATTGTTGCTTCTACAAACCCAAGCGAACTTGCGGACACCTCGAGTATAAATCAGCCTTTACGTTGCACAGATTTAGGAGCTAGTTTTAGCGCTAAAACCTTTTGTGAAATACTCTTAGAGCATTATTTTTAAGATTTTCTCCTAAATCGGCAAGTTATGAGCTACTTTTAGCCTTAAGATGTTTTGTCAGTACAGGCCCTGATCATCTATTTAAAAAAGCAACTCATCATACTCCATGTGTTGCATAATAACAAAAAGAACAAAGGAAATTGTGCAACTACATAGAGACTTGATGTCAGTATTTACAGTTATTACTGTACTCATACATTTTCCATTTTCATGTTATTCATTGTTTTTATTATGTTGAAACATAAGTGGAAAATATTTTGTTTTGTTATGTTGTAGGAATACTGTGAGGGCATTACAAAATAATACAGGATGACACACAGTTATTACTACATGCATAGTTCCTTGAGGTCACTGATGGAACAAACTTTTCACAATAGGACATTAGTACCAAAAATAACCCATTTTTTGTTGCACTGTGTTTCAGTGTGTATGCTGGGGTGCTTAACCCTGGTCCTGGAGATCAACTTTCCTGCAGAGTTCAGCTTTAACCCTAAACAAACACACCTAAACCAGCTAATTAGGATCTCAAGGAGCACTTGATAATTACAGACAGGTGTGTTTGATTAGGGTTGGAACTAAACTCTGCAGGAAAGTCGATCTCCAGGAACAGGGTTGGGCACCCCTTGTGTATACAATGTATATTCAATGAATTTTTTCAAAAATTTTTGTAGGTATATTTGTAACTGCAAATTAATAAAAAATATATATATATATATATATATATATATATATATATATATATATATATATATATATATATATATATATTACATTTATAATTGTATATGCTATTTGATTTTTATACACACACAAACACACACACGTTTGTTTTTGTGAATTAACTTTCCATAGACTTCTATAGTTTTTATACTGACAAAACAAAATTGTCTATCCCCATTTACTATTTTTAATAATTTTTTATTTTTTTTTTTCAAACATTTCAGGTTTTACTATCTTTGTGGGGACATTTGGTCCCCACAATGTAGCAAAAACAAGTACACACACACACACACACACATTACAAATGCACCTAACCATGTAGTGGCAACTCCCATTGGTCTGGTTGGTCTGGTTTTGCATTTGGTCTGGTTTTGCATTTTTTTGAAAGTTTATCCTCTGCTTGTCAGGGATAAATAGCCAAAGCTTATCTGTAGATACTGAAAATTTTCTGGTTCAAGCTTAAGCCAAGACAAGAAAGCCATTAGGCATCACCATTATGATTATATCTGTCATGTTCTGTTTCTGTTTTTGAAAATCATGTTTTAAATGTTAACTTTGTTTAATTTCTCTTGGATTTGTAGTTTCTGTGTTTAATGACTTACTGGGTTGCATGTTTGTAGTGTGTTCTCATTTGTTTCCTTGTGTTATGACCCAGCTCAAAATCATAACATGAAGAGGACACGCAACAAAGCTGGTTTAAATAAAGATAAAGTATTTATTTGAAACAAAAGAAGTCTAGGGAAAACAACACAAAAAACAAATCAATAAATGACTGGAAATGGGATTTTTCAATGAAAACTATGGAGAGGTGGAAGAAAGATGGGAACAAAGAAAAAACGAAATTTCACTCTTCATGGCCGTTGTCACTCCCTCGCATATTCCCTTTCAATCACAGAACATGTCTTAGAAAATTTAAATCAGTATATTGTTTTCTGTAAATCCCTTTCCCAAAGAAACAAACATGAGAGAGACTGAGACAAAGAGCAGGAACTTCTTAACATACTGGTTATCCTCTGCTTTGCCAGGGAAGGTGAAATACATTATGATGTGTATTAACTAGCTTATCCTCTGCTTTGTCAGAGAGGTTATTGGTGTATCCACTGCTTTGCCAGGGAAGGTTAACAGTTTTTATGTGTTAACCTCTGCTTGTCAGGGAGGTTTTAGAAGTGTCCCGTTGTGTCAGAAAGACATTACAGCATGTTTAGAAGGAATTCTAGGCTGATTCCGACAACTGAGAAAGGTGGACTAGCTACCCCTTTATGGACAGACAGTGAATTCAAATCATTGTTAGGAGAGCGCATGGACTCAACTGTGACTGAATTTGACAAAGAAATCTGATATTGATCCAGAAAATGTATGGACAATTGAAGAATGCAAAAAGGTACTTGGAGCATGTATCAGAAAGAAAAACATTAAAGGCATTATCTGCTGCCACAGAGAATTTACCTTATCATTAGCACAAGAACAAGCTCAGCGTATTGCTAAATTAAAAGAACACAACGAACAACTACAAACTACAGTGTACTGTTTCACTAAAAAGGTGGGCCATAACAAGGCCTCAAACAAAAGTGATTCAAAAGACCAACAGTCAGATGAAAGCTATCCTGTCTTACAGCCTTTTTGTAGACTAGAGGACAATGGCAATACTGGATTAAGAGATACACATGTAAATGCAGTTGATGTGTGTGGAGCAAGACAAAAGGCTCAGAGTAAGGCAGAAGGGGTTGACACTGTTCCATTGGCAACCCTCATACCGCAGATCCGAGCGGTCAGTGCAACCTTAAGGCCTGAAGCCATAGAACGACTTGCTGAGAGTTTGCCATCAGTGCATGGAAATATTTCTCAATTCAGCAGAGAGTTGTCTAAGAAATTATATATCTCTAACTGAAGCCACCCAGCTAATCTTGACAGAGTCTGAAGTCAGTGATTTTGAAAATGCAGTAAATGCTTCTGAGTTTAAACAAGCTAGTAAAGATGAATTGAGAGAGGGACTTCTGAGAGAATTAAAGAACATTGTTGGACTAAAAGTGGATTGGTCAAAGATTGCTAGTTCTATGCAGAAGAAAGGTGAAACTGTAACTGAGTACACTGAAAGGTTTTGTCAGTCAGCTGCAGGATACAGTGGAATAACTGACACTCCAGAGAAGGTACTGGATGATAAAGGACCACTAGTTCGTACATGGTTTGATGACCTTTCATCGGAATATAGAAATGCACTGCTTTCCTTAGACCTTACATGGTCCAATAGAATGCTGCAAAGCAACTTGGACAGGTTAGCTACATGGTAAAGAGACTCTGTTGTCAAGGCAAGAGTAAAGATTGCAGCAGCATCCTTTAAGGTCAACACAGAGAACCAACAAAAACGTAAATGTCCTAAGGAAGGCAATTGTCATTACTGTGGTAAACCTGGACATTGGATGAGTGTAGGAAAAACAAAAAGTAAGTAAGAGAAATGAACAATGTAAATAAACTCCTACTCAGTCTGCTTGCAACTCTGAAACAGACCCTCCCCACCACACCAAACTTGGGGGGCAGCTTGCTGAGGTGTTAACTGCTAGGGCTGTGAGTTCTTAATTACCCTAGTAATCTACAACAAAGATGAAAGATTCTTTGTAAACAGAACAAAAGGAAGTTGATTATCACTTCCTCCCACTTGGGGACGAGTGGGTTAAGTACACTCACAGCATATATGTTATGCTACAGAATATTCCATTCAGTCACCCATCCTCTGTTATGATGTCTACTAGGACAGATGTTTCACTGGAGGATAGAAATGTAACGAATGCATTACTTTGAGAATTTTTGGAAATGTATTTATTTTGGTTCTTCATAAGAAACCCATGTCTCACACCACACAGTGTGCACACTAACTACAGGGACAGACTAGGACACATAGACCAGTGAGGAGCCCAGGGAAGAACTGACGTGCAACAGGCCTTGGGAGCCAACCCTGTGGTGAAGATTTCCTCATAGTTTTTTTTTTTCCCCCTCAGTAGTTTGTCCCCACCTAACTGGTCCATAGGTGTCAAATTAAGACTAGGTTAAGAAAAAAAAAATAATAATAAATAAATAAATAAATAAAAAAACACTATATGATTACCAGAAGCTTAATGTAATAAGTTAAACCACTATACGATCAACAGCTATATGAAAAAAAGGTCTATGAATGAATACTGCTGGTCTGCTGTTTCTTTGTTTTCTTGTGTTACAGGTATGTGTATATGCCATGATGTCTTCAAAAGCAGCATCCTGGAGTAAAGCATCACCTCACATATCCATGAGCAAGCCTCATGAGGGATGAAAAGTCTTCTAAGCGACTCTGCGCTGGACATGGACTCTACTGGAAACAGACTAAAGACTTCATATTAATGCTTCATGGACTTTTAGTACTCTTAGGTTACATAATTTCTTGTGTCATCATGGAGTTTATACAACATTACCACCATTTGTTGTATACGTGTTTTAAAATTATCTTATACATCTATGTAAATCAAAGACACAACACAGAATAAGCTTTATGTGCCTGTAACTTTTTGAAGTTACATGACTGCAAGTCGGGGCTTATGTTAACAAACATAGGCTATAGAATGGAGGTTTAAATTTGTGTTAAATTTGTATTTGTGTAAATTATGTGAGCGTTATTAGATCTCTCAAAGGGGGGACTGTGGGATGACAAATTTAAGGATATGTTTAATATCTGTAGATCTCACATCCTGACATAACATCATATAAAAAAAAAATAAAAAATCTAAGGTAATCTGCATTGTATTGGGCATTTAATGTAAACATAATGGCATCTGTTTACATAGTTTTAGTTCTTGTGACTTATCCTTGTGATGTTGATAGAGTCTTAGTTCCCGCAACTATGGTGCTCAAACCATTTGGTGATGTCATTATGATTATTTGGATAGGTCTGCTGTGTTACACTTGGGGGAAGGGTAACTTTTTACATTCTCTGTTCTTGATCTGATCAAAGGATGTCACCTCTGAGTACTGTCAACATCTTTAAGGCCTGCCCCCTAAATGTATATAAACTACAATGTATCATTGCTTTAGTTAGACTTGTTGATGATTGCAGCACTACGCAGCGCATTCTCAATAAAGAACTCTGCTGAAGATACCCAAGAGTCTCCTGGTCTTCGCTTCTGAGTTTCCAACATGTATACATATGTTTACATATGTATTTAGTAGTTCTTTTTATTCAAGTGCTATCAGATCAAAATAATTAAATATACAGAAACAATTAAAAAGAAATGAATATAAATTATAGAGAAAACTAAAAACATTACAAATTTAACATAAAAATGTTGAATTACAGTGCACTTAAAGTATTTGTAATTTAGCATAATTATTTACTTAAAAAATAATTGTGTTAGTTGACTTAAATATTTTGATGTAATCAGTCTCTACAAATTACTGGGTTTTACAGTGCATTGAATTCATATACACTGACCCCTCAGATATTTTAATCATGCTCTGGGTGAATTGTAAACTGACACCCTTTGGTCAGATGTGCATCTGGGAAAATAAGTCACATCTCTCTCTTCAGCAGAAAACAAATGGAAAGTTTGCAAATGGAGAGTGGAAACAGAACAGCTTTTCCTCCTCATTTCTAGCATTCTGAAGGTCAAGGTAAAAGCTGAAACAGAAAGAAAAAGGCATAATGAAAAATAAATGTTTTGATGTATTGTTTTATGTATGTATGAGGGAGCTCAGATGAGAGCAGGGCAGAAAAATCAATAGCAGCATAAAACTGATTTAGTGCGTGTCATAAAACATAAGTAAGTGTTCTGAGATGGAGTAAAACAAAGTCTCAATTTAATCTACACAGAAGCTGCACTGTACTGATGAACTGATACAAGAGAGAAAGGTACAATAAAATCTATAGACAGACACATAATTGTAATATAATTGTAATATTAAGACTTCCTCTGTGGGCTGTCAGGGGTTGCTAGTGCTCATTCATCATCTAGCTAATAGCCAGGGGAATTAAATCACAATTAAAATGTCTTTAATATTGTCAGTGAGATGTTTGGCAAGATTTTTTTTTTTCTCCTTCAGTACTCCACCCCATATATATTCGAAATGTTGTGATGCATGTAATGGTTTATGGGGAATGGATTATGGTTTTATGGTGCTAATGCAGCAGAACCACTCATTTACACAGATCAGCAGTGGGTCACATCAGACTGTTTTCACTCACATGCTCTTAGCACTGGTGTATGCTCCATATCAGGGCTTAAAAAACAACAACAACAACAACAACAACAACAAATTTTAATTGGTTTACTCCAAGCAGAATCAATATTTTAACATTTCTGTTCCTATGTTACCCTGTATTTCTACATTTCCCTGTATTTTGAGTAGACAAAAAAAAACAACATGCATGCATTTTCACATGCAGTTTTTGTGCAGGAACACAAGCATGTTAATTTTATCTGGTTTTAAATTGGAGCGAAACACTGTCTGAATGTAATCTATTAGCTACGCATAAAAACCCTCTTTAAGTACCGGATATGGGTGTCATTCCATAAAATATTTTTAATATGACTTCCTTTGTATTTAATGTGAATTTAATAAAAAAAAAACATTGTAAGTTACTACTTATAAACCTTTCATTGTACAGAAAGAGAGCAAAGAACATTTATATTTAGTCTAGCCAAAATTCAAGCACTCTCAAAAACTCCCATTATAATCACTGAAGCTGTTTATACTGTGAAATGAATATCTTACTTGCATTCAATAGTACGCACATCTGCACTTTGTTTTTTCTGATGAGAGAATTCGCCAGAGAATTTAGTCATCAAGCTAGTGAACAAAACAGTGGCGTTTCTTTGACGCGTGCCTGTCTTTGGCTCAGTGCCAGCCAGCAAACATGCCCCCTCACTTTTTTTTTTTCAGCAGGGAGAATTTGGTCTTAGTCCTCTTCATTGCTCCTAACGTTTCACAGATTTAGTAGCTAGTTTTAGCACTAAAACACTTTGCAAAATACTCTTAGAGCAAAACTTTTGGAGTCCTAAATTTAGGATTGACACACCCATTATTTTTAAGATTTTCTCCTAATTTGGCAAGTTATGAGCTACTTTTACCTTAACATGTTTTGTGAATACAGGCCCCGGTGTCTTAACCCGCTGCGCTTAGTAACAGCCAATACAGCATCATCTTTTCTAGATTTTGGCTAAATGTAGGCTACTAAACAAAAGAAAAAGATGTGAGCTAATTAATCCTGTTTGGTTAATTAGCTCACGTCTCATATAAGGCCTGAGGTAACATCCTGAGATAAAACTGTATACCTTCTTTTTAGTTTAGTTTGAAATTTAACATGATGAACTATACAGTTTTCACTTTCAAATTCTTTAAACTTGATGATGATGCTCATGCTAGCCATATTGCAAACTTAAATATAAACCACTGTGTAAATGTTTATTTGGACAGAGGCTGCCGAAATCACTTTAAGTGTATGTGGGATTAATAATTTCCACCTTTCCCCTCAAGCGACAGGCCTGTAAATTGTGCCATTTGCTCATTACTGGTGTTAATGCAGTTTTTTACATGCAACCCACCCAGCAAAAACTCATCGAAAAGATGACAATGGCAGATGTCTAAAACAACGTGAAAATTTGGTTGAAAAGTGAAAGGTGAAAAGACATCTATAAAAAGACGTCCAAATTGCGTCTAAATATGGTTGTAAAGTGAAAGTTAAAGAAAAGACGTCTTTTTCAGGCCGAATTTCAGCCGTAAATTCATGATTATATTTATCTCATATTCAAAATAAGACAATTCACAAAATAGTACTAAAACATTTATTGACACATTAAATACATCTTTCAAGTAAAAACACTTTCCTGATCACAAATTAAGCCTGCATTTGATTAAACATACTGTAAAAACAGTAATATTATGACATATAACTATAAAAATGTTTTCTATATGAATACACTGTGAAAGGTAATTTATTCATGCAAACTAAATTTTTATCATAATAACTCCAGTATTCAGTGTCACATGATCCTTCAGAAAACATTTTAATATGATTTGCTGCTCAAGAAACATTTCTGATTATTATCAATGTGGAAAACAGTTGTGCTGCCCAATATTTTTTGTGGAAACCATTTTTAGTATTCTTCGAATAGAACTTTTAAAGGAGCAGTATTTCTTTGAAACTGATAACAATGATTCAAAACCGTAATCTTTGAAATACTGAAAATGTTTATAAAACAGAACAATGACCAATTCTAACCACATTAGAACATATTTCACCCAAAAATGCAAATGTTGTCATTAATTACTAACCCTCATGTCACTGCAAACCCATAAGAAACTTTTGTGCAGAACGCAAATGAAGATATTTTTAACAGATGCCTTGTGTATGCAAAAAACAGCAACAACAATAAAATTACGTGTTTATTCACAAATTATGTATCTCCAATGCATTTTCACAAAAGCACTATAAGATGGTCAGACAGCTCTCACGCCAACACAACACTAATGCATCATGGTGCTCTTGTGAACATATTTTTGTGTGTGTGTGTGTGAATAAAAATGCAATGTTGTTTTGTGCAACCATTCACATCACTTCATAAAATTAAGGTTAAACAACTGGAGTCACATGGATTACTTTAATGCTGTCTTTACTACCTTTCTGAGGGTCAAAAGTGGTAGTTGCATAAACTGTGAAATAGAGGGACAGAAATTTCTCAGATTTCATTAAAAAGATCTACATTTATGTTTCAAAGATGACCAAAAGTTTTACAGGTTTGGAAAGACATGAAGGTGAGTGCTGAAAATTTTTAGTTTAACTAATACATTCGTTAATCGGTTCCCTCAGGGGCATCAGTAGATCTCTGCCTGATCTCTGATCTTCTGGTTCTTCTGCTCCTTCCACCATCCCAATCCTGGATTTTTGAGCCACAATAAAAGTTTCCACTTTGAATGCTTTAGCCTGGCTGCTTTTTCTCCAGCATCTAAAATGAGAAAGAAAACAAGAACCAAAATTTAAATGTTAAAAACAAACAAACAAACAAATATATAAAAGAATGGGAACTGACTTACAGCATGAGAACAATTTTCTAGAATTTTCAGCACAGTTTTGTGTCATTTCCTAAAAATGTGGAACAATTAAAATTACTATGCAAATACTAAAAAAAAAAAAAAAAATTCTACTGCTGAAACGTTAAATGGATAGTACATAAGAACCGTACTGAAATAGTGATCCCTAAAATGGTTATAAAAGCCGAAACATATATAAATACTGAGAACGTGTTTAACATTACAAAAAAACTTACACAGCAAAAGATGCAGTGACCTGTGGCTGAATGGCCTTTGGTTTAATTTAGCTGTGATTGACACACAAACAAAAGGGAATAGAAGATGATAACATCACTGAATATGAGTTAAATATTGCATATTTCTGTTCAAATTAAAGTGTACTCATTCTTCATGAGTGATCATTAACTAATTAGTGTGTCAGGGGTTCTCAACTCTGGCCCTCAAGGTCCACTGCCATACAGAGGGTGCGTCTTAATTACCTTAATAGTTTGCTAGGTTGTGAATTGATATATTGTTCACAAATTCAGACAGTGATAAGGACAATGGCTCACTACACACTGGTGACTATTTCCGTCCTCATTCTACAGCATCACCACTGATATTTACACACAGCATTAAAATGAATATCTCTTTTAATGTTATTTACTGTACATTATGATAAATACTTTGTTACATGAATGTGCAAGATTTCAGCCATAAATAAATTGTAAATGTTTGCTAGATTAGACATTACCTGTCTAGTGATGTATGTTTATGCTGAAATATAATATTGCCCAGTCTTGCAAAGTGAACATGCAAAGAAGATCAAACACCCTTAACAACCCTGCTGAAAAAAAAAAAAAACAGGTTTAAGCTGGTCTCCCAGGCTGGTCATAGCTGGTTTATCAAGGGTTAGCCACTTTTTTTGGGGGTTTTAGTTTAGCTTTCAGCTCCCTAGCTGGTCAGCCTGGGTCTTAGGCTGGTCAGTCAGGCCTGGTTTTAAGCTGGTCAGGCTGGTCTTAGCTGGTCAAGCTGGTCAGCCAGGCTGGTCTTAGCTGGTTTAAGCTGGTCAGGCTGGTCTTAGCTGGTCATAATGTTTGTTTGATGATTGTTTAATTACATAGTGTCTGCCCCAATTTTCCTGACAAATAATGCAACAAATAAGTTGTCACGGATCTGGTCGGTGCTCCGCGGACCGCTCGCCACCAGATGTCACTCTCTCCTTTTCGTTCACTCCGACTGTTACTTTGCATCTCGGACTGCATCTCCCATCCTCCACCGCACTGATTGCGTCAGCCCCCGTGACCAATCAGGCGTTCTATAAAGCCCCGATCCTTCCCAGTGCACTTCACGGATTGTTGTAGTTTGTATTGTTAGCGTTTCCTAGTTTCCTGTTCCGAGTTCCTAGTCCCCAGTGTTTTGTCTTTCCCGCCTGGTTTTCTCATTTTGACTGTCTAGCCGCCTGCCTTTTGGACTATCGCTCTTGTTTATTGGATCATTCTCTTCGACTGCCTGTGATATATCTGTCTGCTCCCGTCTCGACCCTGCCTGTACTACTATGTCTTTGTCTCGTAATATCAATATAAGCTCGCGTATGGATCCGCTCTCCTCTCGCCTCTCACTCCGTGTAACATAAGTAATATGTTTACTTTTAATAATCTGCAGGATCACAAGGAACCATTAAAACAATTTTTATTTGATCTTACAGCCCCTTTAATAACATTTTTTTTTTTATAAAATATTTTCAAAATAATTGGAATGATTACAATTCTAAAACTATATTAACAATTAATGGTGAAGATGAACAATAACAGAATTCTAAACATATTATGCATTTTAATTTTTCTTTTCTTTTTTATTATATCTTGTATTTTTGGGGGATATGTAATGCCCCACTTGTTTCTCCCTCTTCTCTCTCTCTCTTCTTTCAGGCTCCTTTTGTTTCCGCCAGTCACTGAAACAGACTTAAAAACTAAATAATTTAGATTATTAATTTTCAACAAGTAAAACTACTTATAAAAAAACAAACTATAGTGTCATATACTATAATTTCAGTTTAACACATACTTGTTGGATAAAAGTAAAAAAAAAACAACAACAAAAAAACTTTTTTTATCCATGAAAGTATCCTGAAAAAAGAAGTACCATAGGTTCCAAAAAAAAAACAAATATTTCTATTCTATTCTAAAATTGATAATAATTCAGCATATTAAAATGATTTAGGATCATGTGACACTGAAGTAATGAAAAGACTAGAGTAATGATGCTGAAAATTCAGAAATAAATTACATTTTAAAGTATATTAAAATAGACAAAAAAAAACAACAACTATATTTTAAATTGCAATAATATTTCACAACATTACTTTTTTTTTTTTTTCCAATTAATTTTCTGTATTTTTGATCAATTAAATGCAGCTTTGATTAACAGAAGAGACTTATTTAATAAAAAACATAAAAAATCGTACTAATCCCAAACTATTGAACAGCAATGTAGATAATAAAAGAATATAATAAAAGAAAAAAGGAGATCTTGGTATGTGTGTATGTCTTACATTTCAGAAATTCTGCTGAAAATCCTTCACTTTGCAAAGAAGAGTGGCAACTTGGGTTCACTTCAACCGGTTTCTTCTGTACCATTTGCCCTGTGGTTTTAGATAGCATTTTTCCTTTCGACTTCTTTGTTCCTCTTTAATATCTACAAATCAGTCAGGAAACAAACAATATGTAATTCACATTAGTTTTAGCTTTTCAGATATCTGAATCATTCTCCCTTAAAAATCGTCTCTCTTCTGGAGTTGAGAAACATCTTCTAACACATCTACATGTAAAATTCAGGTATTCAAATTCTTAGAATGCAACCATTACCTTTGAATGAACTCCAAGTCTCCGTCTGTCTCCTCCTGGTAAGGTTACTCCAAAATGAATATATGCTGCGAAAAGGCCAGACAGGAAGATGGGCTGAATTAACTCATTCTTTAACCCAAAGTTAGCAAAAAGCATTACAAGCAAACAATAAGCGAATTAGCAAGTTATCAAAGGTACTCGCAAGTCTCGCTGCTTACGTTAACCACTTTAACAGCACCGTTCAGAGTTTACGTGACATACACTGATCCTCCGTGAGCGGGATGACCGCGAGTTGCGAGACTTAAGTAACGTCACGCGTTTCATTTCAGCGCCCCTGTTAACAGATGACTGCTTGTGCAAATTTGATTTACATCATAAAATAATCATGAGAAAGTGTGCTGAACAACACGACGTTCCCGTGAATCACAGCTGTTGTCAGTGAAGCGTGTAATTATTACCGTAGGAACCCAGAGATTTTCCGCCTTTAGCCGCTATGAGGCCGGGGAATGTGTGAAATCCTCCCGCGTCCGCGCTCCTTAAACCCGGCACAAGTCTCCCTCGCGCCGCGCGGACGGAGGATTTGTTAATCTGTGGTTACTGCGAATGTAGACACCTTAATACACTACTGCAGTTACCAAGCATGAAAAATTAAAAGTGAAATAAATCACTTACAGCAGTTGTGAATCGTACTTATTGCTGCTCCCGAATGTCGACCGTTGAAGAAAATCCCGCCTCTGTAGATTTAAAATTTACAGCAATATGCTGTACTTTTGCGTCAAACCACCACGTGATCCACGTGATCAGATTATGCTTTAAGCATTTCTTGTTGAAGATACTGTTTTTTTTTTTTTTCTCCTAGTGTTTTTTAATTGCAGGTGATTTGTTATTTATTATATAAAGACTATGTTTGTTTCATTTATATTTTATGTAAAAGTCTATACCCTGCTGAAAAAAAACAGCTAAAACCAGCTTAAGCTGGTTGGCTGGTTTTAGCTGGTTTAAGCTGGAAGTAGCTGGTTTTAGCTGGTCTCCCAGCCTGGCCAAGCTGGTCAAGCTGGTCTCCCAACCAGGCTGGTTTTAGCTGGAAGTAGCTGGTTTTAGCTGGTCTCCTAGCCTGGCCAGACTGGTTTTAGCTGGTTAAACTGGAAGTAGCTGGTTTTAGCTGGTCTCCTAGCCTGGCCAGGCTGGTTTTGGCTGGTTAAGATGGAAGTAGCTGGAATTAGCTGGTTTTATCTGGTTTTAGCTGGTTTCCCAGCCTGGCCAGGCTGGTTTTAGCTTGTTAAGCTGGAAGTAGCTGGAATTAGCTGGTTTTAGCGGGTCTCCCAGCCTGGCCAGGCTGGTTTTAGTTGGTCTCCCAGCCTGACCAAGCTGGTGTCCATTTGACCTAATTACAAATTAATCAGTTTGTTTCACTTACTGACAAGGTTCAATTCAAGGTATGTTTAGTATCATAATCAGGTAGGCTAGATGATACATCTTAAGTTATTCTAGTTGTTAATGATAATATATCTGGGAAGAGTCTAAAATAAATTGTAGTATAAAGTATAGCATAAAATCAAGCTAGCACTCAAAAAATCAGCATAGAACTCAAATCAGATTAAATTATTGTCTGAAGAAATACATTCACCATAGTTGTATGACCAAATATAGTCAGCTGTTTTATTTTTAACGAGTGTTTCGATATTAGACTTTTACACAAAAAATGAAACAAACACAGTCTTTATATAATAAATAGCAAATCACCTGCAATTAAAAAACACTAGGAGAAAAAAAAAACAAAATATCTTTAACAAGAAGTGCTTAAAGCATAATCTGATCACGTGGATCACGTGGTGGTTTGACGCAAAAGTACAGCATATTGCTGTAAATTTTAAATCTAATACCGAAACACTCGTTAAAAATAAAACAGCTGACTATATTTGGTCATACAACTATGGTGAATGTATTTCTTCAGACAATAATTTAATCTGATTTGAGTTTTATGCTGTTTTTTTGAGTGTTAGCTATACTTTATACTACAATTTATTTTAGACTCTTCTAAGATATATTATTATTAACAACTAGAATAACTTAAGATGTATCATCTAGCCTACCTGATTATGATACTAAACATACCTTGAATTGAACCTTGTCAGTAAGTGAAACAAACTGATTAATTTGTAATTAGGTCAAATGGACACCAGCTTGGTCAGGCTGGGAGAGCAACTAAAAGCAGCTACTTCCAGCTAAAACCAGCCTGGCCAGGCTGGGAGACCAGCTAAAACCAGCTAATTCCAGCTACTTCCATCTTAACAAGCTAAAACCAGCCTGTGGGCTGGGAGGCCAACTAAAACCAGCTGCTTCCAGCTAAAGACCAGCTACTTCCCAGCTACTTCCATCTTAACCCAGCCAAAACCAATACACAGCCCAGGCTAGGAGACCAGCTAAAACCAGCTACCCAGGTTTAACCAGCTAAAACCAGTCCTGGCCCAGGCTGGAGACCAGCCTAAAACCAGCTACTTCAGCTAAAACCAGCTAATTCAGCTACTTCCAGCAACAGCTATAACCAGCTGGCCAGGCTGGGAGACCAACTAAAACCAGCTACTTCCAGCTAAAATAGCCTGGCATGGGCTGGGAGACCAACTAAAACCAGCTAATTCCAGCTGCCCAGCAACCAATAAAACCAGCCTGGCCAGGCTGGAGACCCAACTAAACCAGCTACTTCCAGCTACTTCCATGTAACCAGCTACTTCCAGCTAAAACCAGCTACTTCCAGCTTAAACCAGCCCCAGGCCCAGCTACTTCCAGCTAAACCATTGCTTGTCTTAAATGGCTACTTCCATCTTAAACCAGCTAAAGAGCAGCCTGGTCAGGCTGGAAGCCAGCCAAGACCAGCTAAGCACCAGCTAAGACCAGCTAATTCCAGCTTAAACCAGCTATTTCCAGCTACTTCCAGCTATTTCCATCTTAAACCAGCTAAAACCAGCCTGGCCAGGCTGGGAGACCAGCTAAAACAAGCTACTTCCAGCTAAAACCGGCCTGGCTGGGAGACCAGCTTGACCAGCTTGGCCAGGCTGGGAGACCAGCTAAAACCAGCTACTTCCATCTTAAACCAGCTAAAACCAGCCAACCAGCTTAAGCTGGTTTTAGCTGTTTTTTTTCAGCAGGGTATAGACTTTTACATAAAATATAAATGAAACAAACATAGTCTTTATATAATAAATAACAAATCACCTGCAATTAAAAAACACTAGGAGAAAAAAAAAAAAAACAGTATCTTCAACAAGAAATGCTTAAAGCATAATCTGATCACGTGGATCACGTGGTGGTTTGACGCAAAAGTACAGCATATTGCTGTAAATTTTAAATCTACAGAGGCGGGATTTTCTTCAACGGTCGACATTCGGGAGCAGCAATAAGTACGATTCACAACTGCTGTAAGTGATTTATTTCACTTTTAATTTTTCATGCTTGGTAACTGCAGTAGTGTATTAAGGTGTCTACATTCGCAGTAACCGCAGATTAACAAATCCTCCGTCCGCGCGGCGCGAGGGAGACTTGTGCCGGGTTTAAGGAGCGCGGGAGGATTTCACACATTCCCCGGCCTCATAGCGGCTAAAGGCCTCCCAGCCTGGCCAAGCTGGTCAAGCTGGTCTCCCAGCCAGGCTGGTTTTAGATGGAAGTAGCTTGTTTTAGCTGGTCTCCCAGCCTGGCCAGGCTGGTTTTAGCTGGTTTAAGATGGAAATAGCTGGAAGTAGCTGGAAGTAGCTGGAAATAGCTGGTTTAAGCTGGAATTAGCTGGTCTTAGCTGGTCTCCCAGCCTGGCCAGGCTGGTTTTAGCTGGTTTAAGATGGAAGTAGCTGGTTTAAGATGGAAGTAGCTGGTTTAGCTGGAAGTAGCTGGTTTTAGCTGGTTTAAGCTGGAAGTAGCTGGTTTAAGCTGGAAGTAGCTGGTCTTTAGCTGGAAGTAGCTGGTTAAGATGGAAGTAGCTGAAGTAGCTGGTTTTAGTTGGTCTCCCCAGCCTGGCCAGGCTGGTTTTAGCTGGTTGCTTGGAAGTAGCTGGAATTAGCTGGTTTTGCTGGACCTCCCAGCCTGGCTAGGTTGAGTTTAGAAGCTGGAAGTAGCTGGTTTTAGCTGGTCTCCAGTTTGAAGTTAGGTTGGTTTTAGCTGGTTGCTGGAAGTAGCTGGAATTAGCTGGTTTTAGCTGGAAGTAGCTAATTTTACTTGGTCTCCCACTCTGGCCAGACTGGTTTTAGCTGGTTAAACCAGTGAAGCTGGTTTTAGCTGGTCTCCTTAGCCTGTGGCTATTTCATTGGTTAAGATGGAAGTAGCTGAAAGTAGCTGGTTTTAGCTGGAAGTAGCTGGTTTTAGTTGGTCTCCCAGCCTGGCTAGGCTGGTTTTAGCTTGTTGCTGGAAGTAGCTGGAACATTGGTTTTAGCGTGGGTCTCCAGCCTGAGTTAGGTTAGGAGCCCAGCCTGACTGTTGAGGTTCATTTTGATTTTAATTACAAATTACACTAATCAGTTTGTTTCAATTTACTAGGCTATACCTTTATAGCCATACCTCTAGCTATACTCCTTTATACTACAATTTATTTTAGACTCTTCTCAGATATATTATCATTAACAACTAGAATAATTTAAGATGTATCATCTAGCCTACCTGATTATGATACTAAACTTACCTTGAATTGAACCTTGTCAGTAAGTGAAACAAACTGATTAATTTGTAATTAGGTCAAATGGACACCAGCTTGGTCAGGCTGGGAGACCAACTAAAACCTTTATGGCACATGAGATGCAGATAAAGTGAGATCTTGACCCTTAAGAAACTTAAATTAATGCAGTCATGTAACAAATTTGTTTCAAAGATAAAATTTAATGAATTGCTAATTATTACATTTGAAATAAAAAAATGTAAAGCCTCTACAAATATTAGAAATTGTGAATATAAATAATTGGGAATAATGTAAAAAATAAAATAAAATAAAAACACATTTCACATTGCACATTTCATTGATTTATTATAACATTTATGTAGTTTTGTTCGCTTGGCTGTTTCTTTAAAAAAGTTCAGAAATTTGTCAAGTTTTTCATCACGTGTCTTTTTTAATTATATTAAAATTATATTGTCATTAACAACTAGAATAACTTAAGAGGTATCATCTAGCCTACCTGATTATGATACTAAACTTACCTTGAATTGAACCTTGTCAGTAAGTGAAACAAACTGATTAATTTGTAATTAGGTCAAATGGACACCAGCTTGGTCAGGCTGGGAGACCAACTAAAACCAGCCTGGCCAGGCTGGGAGACCCGCTAAAACCAGCTAATTCCAGCTACTTCCAGCTTAACAAGCTAAAACCAGCCTGGCCAGGCTGGGAAACCAGCTAAAACCAGCTACTCCAGCTAATAGCTAAAAACCACCTGGCTAGGCTAAGACCAGCTGAAACCAGCTACTCCAGCTAAAACCAGCTACTTCCAGCTTAACCAGGTTAAAACCAGCCTGGCCAGGCTGGGAGACTAGCTAAACCCGGCCACTTCCAGCTTAACTCAGGCTAAACCAGCCTGGCCAGGCTAGGAGACCAGCTAAAACCAGCTACTCTAGTTAAAACCAGCCTGGCCAGGCTGGGAGACCAGCTAATTCCAGCTACGTCCAGCTTAACCAGGCTAAACCAGCCTGGCTGTGGGTTGGGAGACCAGCTAAAACCAGCTTCTTCCAGCTTAACCAGCTACTTCCAGCTTAAACCAGCTAAAACCAGCTACTTCCAGCTAAAACCAGCTAAAACCAGCTAAAACCAGCTACTTCCATCTTAACCCTCTGGGGTCTGAGGGTGTTTTGGGGCCCTGGAGAAGTTTTGACATGCCCTGACATTTGTGCTTTTTTCAGTATCTTAAAAACATATTCATGGCTAAAGTCTGGCTACACTGTGATCAGCACAAACTAGGCTACAATAATATGTAAGCAACATGAATGTACATGTTTGTGTTTTTGAGAAAACCGTTTATGCGTGGTTAGTGAAAAACTAAAATTTTTAAGTCACTGAAATAAGGCCATGAAACACATTCAGAACATTAGTTCACAAGACTTTTGAGAACTGGATGCGGTAGGCTAGAGTTTTTTCAACAAAATGATGTGAAAATCATCTCGTTCACTCGTTCAGAGAAAACAATATATTGATGTAAATTTTCTAAGACATGTTTTGTGATCGAAAGGGAATATGCGAAGGAGTGGCAATGACCCATGAATATTTAGCAATTCACACCTGAGAGACAAAGAGCCCTCCCTAATGGCCCATCGATGAGACTGTGACTGTCAGGTAAGAAACAATGAGAGATTCAAAGAATGGAGTTTTAGATTGTTTGTATTTTATTTACAACACAGTATAATCAAAATATACATAATGAAGGTCAAATACACACAACTGAACACCCTGATCTAACCACAGAGATGTGAACAGACTTTGTGTAGTTTCTGAAAACTGTTTTCTGAATTCTGTTCAACAAGTGAAAAAAGTAAACTCTAAACTCATCATCAGTAGTCAAGGAACTTTTTTACACTAGAATATGTGTAGTTGAATATCTGATGTTAGTACAGCGCTCTCAGTTTGAAAGACAGCAGGATTCATCTGTTGTGCAGGTATCAGATCACTAAAAAACAAACAACATAAGAAAAACATCTGTGAGCATGTTAATATCAGGAGCATATATATTATATATATATATATATATATATATATATATATATATATAGTGTATGAGTTTGTAGCCATAGACTCGCGCATTTGTACTAACATAAAAAGGACATTTTATATCTATATATAAGTAATAATTATTGTTTTTCACGTTAAACATCTATTCGAGAGCAGAGTATTGATAAACATGGTCTAAACATACACTCAGTGTAAACACTCATATTACATCCTATTGTTATACGATAAATAAATAACTAAATAATATGATCTTTAAGTCATAAACATAAGCATGCTTTGTATGTATTATACAATACAAAAACGTTTTATATTTGGGAAACTATATTATTATTGTTAAGCGTAAGTGTAAACACTATTATCTTTATATCGCATCGTTTTCTATTGTATAGAACGTTAAAAAACATCCTGGCGTCGTGACACATTTTGATGCAATGAAATGAAACGTACTTCATGATGTTTCACTTGCTGTA
This sequence comes from Labeo catla, assembly GCA_012976165.1. Lineage (NCBI taxonomy): Eukaryota > Metazoa > Chordata > Actinopteri > Cypriniformes > Cyprinidae > Labeo > Labeo catla. The sequence continues at coordinate 302 of VONZ01001744.1, read as the reverse complement.
GTCATGAATTATAGTTTGAAAAAAAAGTCTAACTAGTAAAATGTGTACAAGTTCTGTCACAGTAACACAGTAACAACTAACGCAAGCAGGCTAATAAAAGAAAGACTTACTCATGTAAATATCTCCTCCAGTGGATCGCGCCGTGTGTCAGATCGTGTTCTTCCTCTGAATTCTTATTCCTCACAGCGCATCTTCTTACAGAAAGAACAAGTAGCCCAGATGAACTTGACAAGTAGCCCGTGATGTGGGCGGTTACGTTTGGCGCGCGCCCTCACGTGGCAATTACACTATGAAAGCGAAAG
>VONZ01001743.1:0-102962 GCA_012976165.1 Labeo catla | reverse complement strand
CTGTAGAATGATGTAGTTTCCTGACATCCATCGACTGAATAACATTTTCTCAACTTGTTTCCATGTTGTTGTTGCTCAGCAATGGCATGGACGCGATGTTGTCTGTGGGTTTGGGGAAAGGAGGGTTTGGATAGTGGGAATCATTCTTTTTTATGCGAACATAGCCATTCAGAGAAGACTTTAAGATCAAGCGGAATCTTCTGCCGGCTGGTCGCTCTCCCTTTGGAGTGAACAGGGCTCATGCTAACGGCAATTCCATTCACGTTCTGTGTTTTGAGTTTGGGTGAATGCAAACAACATGATTATTGATTATGAGCACAACATCCAGTAAGGCAAGCAATCTACTTGAGTGTAGATGCGTTTCACTATTGTAAGTTAATTGTAAGAAAAAAGCACATTTTTTCCACATTTTTTAAAAAATTTTAACAACTAGTTTACTCTTCAACTTAAAGCTTGTGGGATTTTTTTGTTTGGTGCGTAAATTTGTGCTTCAGGCAGTCTTTGTCAGTCAAATGCTTTTAATTATGTGTGATGTCACCGAAGCGCCATTTTAAAGGTATTGTTGCACAGAGCCGTACAGTAAAGACTGATTTAATCGTCATACTGGAGAAACAGAAGCAAACTAAGTAGATATGGTGCCAAGATAATCTCCGCAAAACTTTTAGAATCCATAACATGTAATTTGTCAATGTTTAACAATTAACACTGATCCATATTACCTGACCACAAAAAGTTGAGTGCCGCCCTCCATCCTTGTTGGATATATTTACAGTATAAAAACTTATATTTGGATATATTTACAGTATAAAATATTTGATTATATGTTCAGTTTTGTCTACCATTGATTTGAACACATAATTTCCACATTTGTAAGTAATTGTCATGTGAGTCTATACCATTAAACCCTGTTTGTTCAACATTTTCCATGCTTCATGTGGCTGATCACAAGTACTGATAATGAGACAATCAAAAACACATTTATTAAAATTCCATGATACATTCTTTATTATTAATGCAACACTGTGTTAAAATTTTCAAAATGCATAACAAAAGATTGCAACAAGAATTATGAACCATCAACATACTGTTTTTGTAAGTAATAAGAAATAATTTTGTGCCTGTCACAGTTGTATAAAACAGTGTTTGTGCAGGAAGATCCAGTCTGAGGCACATAAGGTGAACAGAAGTATTTAAAATGAAGTGAGAATTTTCATTATGTTTGACATGAAAAGCAGCATAAAACTATAAAAACCTTTAGCCCCCAGTGACCACTTCCTATAGAATGTAGCTCCAACCTCAATCAAACTCACCTGCCTGTAACTTTCTAGTGATTGTGAAGATCTTGGATCAGGTGTATTTTATTAAGGTTGACTGGGTTTAGCATTGCTCCTACCATGAACTTCACAGTGGCATGAATTCTCTCCCACAGAGAACAGTACAGACAACAACAAATTTATTTATTTATTTGACTGCATAGAGAATAGGACAGATTAAAAGGGGTTTAGGTCTTCAGGTAGTGCAAGTCTCAGAGACAGTGGGTGACTGAGAAGCATTAGCTGTATCAGATCCAGTTGAAAAGAAGTGGCAGTTTGATATTCAATGCCAGTGTCAGTCTGAGATGGAGCTTCACTTTCAGAGGCTGTGCTGGTCTTAGAGGCAGCGTCAGTTTCAGAGGCAGTGTTAGTTTGACAGGCAGTACTTGTCTGAAAGCCTGTGTCAGTCTGAGAGACAGTGACAGTTTGAGAGGCATTGTTAATTTGAAAGGCATTGTCCGTTTCAGGGCCAGTGTCAGTCTGAGAGGCACTTTCAGTCTCAAAAGCAGTTTCATCTCAAAGTTAGTGCAGGTTTGAGACACAGTGGCAGTCTCAAAGACATTGACAGTCTCTGAGGCATTGCTGGTCTTGGAGGCATCAGCAGTCTCTGAGGAATTGGCAGTGTCCAATGCATTGCCTGTCTGAGAGGCAGTCTCTGAGGCATCAGCGGTTTCAAAGGTACTGCCGGTCTCTGAGAAATCGGCGGTTTCAAAGGTACTGCCGGTCTCTGAGAAATCGGCGGTTTCAGAGGCACTGCTGGTCTCAGAGGCATCAGGAGTCGCAGATGCATTGCCATTCTCAGTGGTATCGGTGGTTTCAGAGGCACTGCCGGTCTCAGATGCATCACCATTCCTCAGAGGGTATGTCGGTGGTTTCAAGAGGCACTGCACTGGTCTTGGAGGCATCGGCGGTCTCAGATACATCACATTTCTCAGAGGTATGATTGGTTTCCAGAGGCACTGCGGTCTGGGGCATGGCGGTCTCAGATGCATCCTGTATTCTCCAGAACATCGGCAGTTTTAGAGGCACCACGGTCCTCAAATTTCGGAGTTACAGAGGCATCGGTCTGGATGCATGGCAGTCTCAAGGAGAATTATGCGGTGGTTTCAGAGGGCACTGCTGATCTTGGAAGTCCGGTGGTCTCAGATGCATCACCATTCTCAGAATTGCTCCGGTGGTTTCAGAGGCACTGCGGTCTTGGAACATCGGTGAGAGTCTCCAGATGCATCCCTAACATTCTCAGAAGGCGTCCGGCAGTTTCAGGCTGCGATTCTCAGGCATCGAGGGGTTACAAGTCATCAGCGGTCTCAGATGCATCGGCAGTCTCAGGTATCGGTGGTTTCAGAGGCACTGCCGGTCTGGAGGCATCGGTGGTCTCTCAATTAAAATGCCATTCTCCAGAGACATTAGCAGTTTCAGAGAGCGCACTACCCGGTCTCAGGCATCGGAGGGTTAAAAGGCATACGGCGGTCGGATGCATCGGCGGTCTCAGAGGTATCGATTGGTTTCAGAGGCACTGCGATCTTGGGAGCATGCGGCGGTCTCAGATTCATCACCATTCCTCAGAGACATTGGCAGTTTCAAGAAGGCACTGCGATTCTCAGGCATCGGAGGTTAAAAAGGGCATCGGTCACCGGATGCTCCGACGCAGTCCTCAGAGGTATCGGTGGTTTCAGAGGCACTGCTGGTCTTGGAGGCATCGGCGGTCTCAGATGCATCACCATTCTCAGAGACATCGGCAGTTTTAGAGGCACTGCCGGTCTCAGAGGCATCAGAGGTTACAGAGGCATCAGCAGTCTCAGATGCATCACCATTCTCAGAGGTATTGGTGGTTTCAAAGGCACTGCCGGTCTCGGAGGCATCAGTGGTTTCAGAGGCATTGGCAGTCTCAGAGGCAGTTTTGTTCTCAGATACTATGACAAAAAAGGTGGCGGCATAATTTATATTAAATCCTCTTCATTTTTATCTACATAACGGTTACTGTAATTATGAACTAAAATGTTCATTTTTTTTAACACAACTACAATGTAACATACTATCTCTGTATTTAAAAATGTGTTTAGTTATCACGAGCAAGTCACTGTTATAAGTAAGTCATTGTGATTGGGTCATTCAAACGATTGACAGTGCTGTTGCTGTGTTTGGAACCATTTTTGTTGGTGAAATAGAGAAAAATAGGCAATAAGTCTCTTAGTATTAACTTCTAGTTTACTGATTTTAACTGTTGTATAAAATCAACATCACATTTGTGATTTTTGCGAAAAAATGGCACTCTTCATGTGATATTGATTAACTATATGAAATGATATGAATATACATTTTCTGCCCCCATACTTTGAATTTTGGGAACATTCTAAATGCATTTTTTTTAGACTGAATCACGCAGTGAAAGAACACACTCTAAATGAGCACAGTCTGTCTAGCTATTGTTTAAGCACTCACAACTCCTCTTATAATAAATAAAGCTGTCCATACACTCTATGATAAATGAATCTCTAACTTACATTGTACGTACATCTGCACTTTGTTGCTTATGATGAGGGAATTCGTGAGATTCAGTATGAACAAGACTTTTAGCTGACTATTCTGAACGCCTCTGATTGGCCACTGCATTCTAAACTCAACAGAGTCGTGTGTGAATTGGTTATAATGCGCAACGCTGTAAAAACATGCAAAAATAAAATAAGATGTAATATGAGCAGGTCAAATCTTTTTATTTAACTTTCATTTTCACTAGTTTTATGTTTGAAGTATTACAGTTTTACTGAAAAACCAGGGGACCATCCCAAGTATATTTTTTGGGGTGTTATGGGGGGGTCCCTTAATGCTTATTGGAGGTCCAGGACCCCTCAATTCGAACACTGCTACAAATAGCTGCTCGCATAAAATTAAAGGCATTAATGTTTGCCTACAAAACCACCTCTTTACCTAAATTCATTACTTCAGACTTGTATGCCCTCTATAAGCTTGCTTTCTGCAAGTGAACGGAGCGTTATTGTGCCATCCCAAAAATTACTTTCACAGACTTTTACTTTAAATGTTCCCTCCTGGTGGAATGACCTGCCCAACTCAATCCAAACAGTCCTTAGCCATCTTCAAGAATTGTCTAAAACACATCTCTTCCATTTTTATTTTTTTGCTCTAACACTCTCTATTCTATTTCTATTCTTTTTAAAATAAAAGAGAAGCTAGTGAACTTTTTTTTTTGTCTTCTACCTTTTCTGTCTGTTTTCATTTTATTATACAAATAACAAAAAACCCTAACACTAGCTTGCTCTATTCTTTTTCTATTCTGTTTATTATATAATTAAAAAAAACTGAGACTTGTCATAGCACTTACATATCATTGCTCTTTTGTTGATTTTGATTGCTTCCATTGTCCTCATTTGCAAGTCGCTTTGGATAAAAGCATTGCAAAATGGCTAAATGTAAAAGATCACAATGCCATCAACTATTTCTGAGTTTGCTGTTGCGAGGAGCCCAGTGAGATGTCATTCAAAATACAAACATTGCTTTGTCATTTTATGCTCTCTTAGCTTTTATTTAAAGCAGTGTTTGTGAAAATATCAGCATGTCTCATCTCAATCAGAAGACCCTTCAGCTCTCCCACTACTGTGGCCAGAGACAATGCCACAGCAGAAATGGGTGTCGGAAGCACTTTTTAGGGTTGGTGCAAAGGGAAAGCTGGAGCTGTGGGAAAATCTGTATACAACTGTATATAGTCAGGACTTCCTCAACAGGCTCGATCACATCAAGGCCAGCATAACATCCACGTATGGATCAATTTTAAAAATGGATTCAACTAAGAAGGTCAGAGGAGCTGCTTTAATAGCTATACCTTTATTTGTCAATTTTACTGATTTGGATGTATGTTTTATTATTTGCTATGCTTATTGTTTCTTTCAGATCCTGGCAGTAGGGTCCACCACTGATGCCACCAGTTGTACCCTACTTTTAGTGGAACAGATCCACAGAAGGGCCGCTGCATTAAAGGAAACAGAGGTGGTGAGGAAACTTCTGAACAACATCAGGTCCTCTTCAGGCTCCAATAGGAACTGAGCACAGCTACTGCTTTGGCAGTCCAAAGCCCCTCACTGCAAAGCTGCTTAAAGCAATCCAAAAAAATCAAAGACTCAAAGTCAAAGTCAAAGTCAAATCAAAGAAATCTAGACAGTACCAGCAAAAGTGCAGGAGAAACCAAAAAGAAACTTTAGAATATCATTTAGTCCCTCAAGTCGTCCCAGGTCTTGACAGAGAATGGCGCATTCATGCTTGAAAACTGCTTTAATGTTCCATTGGAAATGCTAAAAAGAGAGAAATAAATAAAAATACCATTCAGCCCTTAAATCATTTGTGCTTACTCTGGTGTAATAGTCAGCTAAGGCCTACAATTATGTCAGAGAGACCTTTAACTTAGGGTTGCCTCACCCATCTACAAAAAGGAGATGATGCAGCAACAACGGGGGAGATCCCACATTGGGTGAAGAGGTACTAGCCTTTCTCCAAACTAAAGTTTCTGAAGCACTAGCCAAGGGCAACGAAGACAATCTGTGCTCTAATGTTTGATGAAATGGCCATTATGAAGCACATGAGTGGGACATGAAGAAAATGCTTGGCTACGCAGACAGTGGCACAAAAATTGAAAGCAGTCTGCCCGCAGTGATTTCTAACAACTCGATTCTCTCAAGTCTACATGTGATGCAATCCGATTTCAAGAACACATCCGGGCAGTTTCAAGCATCCCATGTACTTGCGTTTGAGTATTGGAATTGTACTTGGATGGTTAAAGATGATGTAGAGCGAGAACACAAGGATGCAAGATCACTTAAGAACACATATTGAGAAACTGCCTTCATTTTTGGCAATACTGTCTACTTGATCGCACAGTCACTATTTGAAGAGAACTGAACTCAGCTGGACGATGACATCACTGAATCAACAATGCACTGATTTTAACTGAAAAATGTGATTTCTTGTTTTTCTGCATTATCAGCTCTGTAAAGCTACTTTTAAACAATCTGTATTGCATATTGTCAGTGCTGCACGAGGCAGTTTAATTGAAGACCAATTCCTACCTGTCGTAAGAGAAGATCGTTCCCTACTTGTCTTTATTTAAAGAGCGGATCAAACTAAGATAATGCAGTAATGATACCCACTATTAGCCAAGACCAGTGACATCCTATTTTTGTGCTATAAGATCTTCTCTGCAATATTAGAGCTACTTTCAATAAGAATAAGAAAAGCTTCCCTACCTAAAATAAACATTTACATGTTTAAGACATTTGAACTGTAAGAATGTACAGGGAGGTTTCAGATATAAAAACAGGGAGGTTTCAGATATAAGTGTCAACTTTACGTTGTCATTCACTCACTCCTGATAAAGACCGCCCACTGAGGCTAGTAGCTGCTTTTGATTGACATGTAAACTGGCCAATCATCGATAAAAAGTTATAGGGTCTATACGATTCAGCCAATGAGATTAGATCTTGTGGCATCAGGAGGTTCACTGATGTGTGGTATTTTACTACATAATTTTATTTGAAAATAAAAATGGACATTTCAAAATTTGTCAAAAATTAAAGTCAGTACTTAAACGGCAAGTTGCAGCTGCTTCAGGTATCTCTAACTATAGACAAATTTCGAGTAGACGTCACAGTGATGTCATTTGCAGCTGCACATAGTGGTTGCAGAAAAACACTGGTAGCAAGTGGAGGTAAACGGGTAAACTCCATGGAATAAGAGAAAAAAAATATTTTTGTGCCTTTTGATGTCAAAATCAGAATGCAAATAATTTTTATACAATACTGTAGTCAAAGACGCCATTTGAAGCTAAACGCAGACATTTAAACAGACATACTATGGATGAAAACTGCTATGATTAATCTACTTTTAAAGCATAAATTTGATTTAAACAATAGGTCTACATAATATTCACATATACTGTTCATAGGGGACGTATTGTATTAGCCCTACAGTTACAGCATGAAATATTATTTAAACCCATTACTATTAACTTTTTAACATAACATTTTTTTTATTTTATTTCACAATTCTGATTTTTGTTTCTCACAAATGCAAGTTCATATCTCCTAATTCTGACTTTATAACTCGATTTAACAAAACTAGTGAGTGTTAATTCTGAGGGGAAAAAGCAGTAGTGTGGGATATAAACTCTGAGCCGAGCGGAAAAGAGAGAATGACGAGTTGTTTTTTCTCTAGAGTTGTGGGATATAATCTCGGAATTGCGAAAATAAAGTCAGAATTTTGAAATATAAAATCAAATTTACCTTTTTTATTCTTTTATTCCATGGCTCCACAAATTGCCACTTGAACCGCCCATAAAAAACGTCATCCCTGTTTCGGGTCTGTAAGACTGTCCCATCATCTAACGTCAGTTTCGATGAATAACATTGCTTATGGCTGGGTGACAAGCTGTTGTAATATGCCAATAATATTTTGAAAATGACATCTAATCAATATAATCTATACTCTTTTTAAATCTAAGTATTTTGTGCCGTATCCTTGTAATTCTCTAGCTGTAAAGGCTACCTCTCTGGGTTTTCTGCAACCATGCTGCGTGCGCATCCCGAATGTTTACAAACAGATAATTAATAAGATAATTAATAGGAAATGATCTTAGGATTGTAAAATTCATTATTATAAAATCATTATAAATCATTATAAAATACAGATGCAGTCAGAGGAGCTCCTGGTGGCGAGAAACTTCTTTAACAGAAGGAAGGCAAAAGAAGTCATTCCTGACATAGTGTGTTCAAGCTGTTGAATACTGACATGTTCCCCACGCTTAATTCAGTATTTCAAGTAGCACTGACAATCCCAGCTAGCAGCTGTGGCTGTGAACGTTCCTTTAGTGCCTTGCGTCGACTGCATACATATTTAAGAAACACAATGGAAGAAGACCGGCTAAACCGCTTGGCAGTGATGTCCATTGAGAAGGACAACCTGACTGCTGTTGACCATGACAGTGATAGACAGATTTGCCCAAATGAAATCAAGACGATATAGTCTTATACTGCCATAATCAAAGCAATAAAGAACCATATTCAGACAGAAATGGAGGGAGGAGAAAGGCTGATAAAAACCAAATTATACACATACTTCCTTAACACAGCATGAAGAGTAGGAATATTATTATACAAACATCTGATTTGCACTTGTCCACCTTGGGAGCCTAAGCAAAATTCTCAATGCATTATTAAATTCCACCTGAACCTTATTTATTTTAACTTTACTATAATTACACCACAAGTGAGCTGTATACAAAGAAGTACAATAAGCCCTAAAAAGTGCCATTTTAACCTTATCTGTACACATAAAAAAATTAGGAGCCAACATATTTGCTTGTCCATACAACTTACAACATTTTCACTGCACATCGTCATCATCATTCAAATCATCTTTGATAGCGTGACCCAAATATTTTCTTTTATTCACCACATTTAATACTTGATCACCTAGATTGCTTAATGTCGATCATGGATCAAATCGATCCACCATGGCAAACAGCGAATATAGCACAGTAATTTTATAATATATTTAAAATATATTTTAGAATATATTTAAAATATACATTTTGCTAAAATATTTATTGTTGGACATTGAATGTGACACATGTAGAATTCTAATCCTACATATAAGTGTTTTTGTGATGGCAGTAACTGTAAATTAAATGTAAGCTGTCTAATACAGCCCTAATTACTATGCATGTATTCCTCTTACCAGTTTCAATGTAGTCTGTTTTCTATTATTTATTGTTTTTTTTCAACCCATTTAATCTCACAATAGTGGCCATAAAAAGGCTTTCATTTATAAAGCTCTGAAAACCTCACCATATTTGCACTTCCACTTTCAAATATGGAAAAAATAAAGGGTCTCCATTAAATATGTGCAGTTTCAAATGATTAGTGCAAATTGTCAGATGATCAGAGAAGTTTATTTCCTGTTTGCACCTCGAGAAGATGATGGCTGCATCAAAGCTCCAAAACAAAAGGCTAGTAAAGTGTGTTAACATAAAGATATGACAAAGATTATCTTTAAGGTGTCTAGTATTAATATATGAATTCACATATATTCAGTTTTGTTGAGTGTGGTCATAGAATGAGTAAACATGTTGATGGTCACAACAGTGGGATAACAGTGAATTAGGTACACATATAAATCCAATTGCAGTTGTTAGTGAAGACTGCACTAAAATGTTGCAATGACAAAATATTGCACTAAATAAAAAAGTTGAAATGTTACAAATAACTTACAATATTGATGTTGTAATACTGGTAGAACTAATATAAATATTCAATGATATATGTTACAAAAAAGTAACAATTTTGAAATACGGTGATGGTTGTATTTGTATTATTATTATTATTATTTATTTATTTATTTATTTATTTTTTGTCCTATCAATGTTGTGTAAGGGTTTTTTTATGCATAATAGTAAGCCTAAAATGTGATCAAGCAGTTTAAAGTAGCTGGGCTAAGATATATAACAATTTTTATGACTTCAGAAATATGTTAATTCAGTACACACATTTTTCCACTGGTCACAATTGTGACAGACCATAAAACACATTTTTTTACTCACTTTTCCCCCCCCCAAAAAAAACTTAAAAAAAGAATGATTACAAATGGTTACTAATGACAGATTATTTGGATATTTTATGTCTGGGGGAAAAAAAAATGGGATTAAACGGGTTAATTCAATTTAGTGTTTTCAATGCTTTATTGCTTTAAAGAGCAGTTTTAGATTGTGATGTTTTATTGGCCTACTAATAACCTTAAAGGTACAGCTGTCATAAAACCCCAGAGAATGGCTGCTTTGCTAGAAACTGCTGATAAAGTGACTGCTCAAGTAGCAACTATGTTAAAATGTTTTCATATATCATAAAAAAAATTTCATTATTTTTGGGCACAATACATTAAATACAGTTGTAGCCTATATTTTTATTTATTTGATTAAAGTTGCATTTTTTTATTTAAGTTGCATAATTGTATGTGAGAGTGTCAGTGGTAATATCAATGCATTCCTATTGGTCTCTGTTGGACGAACTTAGCTTAGCCTGACAGTTAGCCTGCGCCAGACCAGGTTAGTTTCCCAGCATAAGTTGCCAGAGTGACTGAGCTTGAGCTATGGTAAACGACAAGCGACAACAAGTCAGACTAACTGAAATAAGCCAACATCCAGGGAGTAAGGTACCAGGATGAGCAAGTCAGAGAGGCTCTTCTGTAGGTGAGGGAAACTACTGCAGACCCTGTAGTTGAAGCTCAGTCTTTGGCTGAGGAGATTGGATCCGATTTTCTATTTGCATAGTCATTTGGCATGACATCCTCAGCAAGATCCAGTATGTAAATAAACTAATGCAATCACCCTCCATGAAGCTAGATATGGCTTCCTGTGGCTTTGACTTGCTAAAGAAAACCAGAGATTCCCTTGACAGCTACAGAAGAAATGAGTGATGAGATGAATGTGAAAGCTTTATTTAACAAAAGTTACTAAGAACCAGTAAAAGGCAGTTTTGTTATGAGGCTCCAGATGTGTCTATTGGTGATGCACTTCAAAAAAATGGAAACAAGATTTTTTAAAAGAAGTTCACTTCCAGAGCAAAAATTTACAGATAATCTACTCATCCCCTTGTCATCCAAGATGTCTGTCTTTCTTTCTTCAGTTGATAAGAAATTGTTTCTTGAGAAAGAAAATCAGGAATTATCTCCATGTAAATGGACTTCATTGGTCCCCCCAAGTTTAAACTTCCAAAATGCAGTTTAAATGAGGCTTCAAATGGCTCTAAATGATCCCAGCCAAGGAAGAAGGGTTTTATCTAGCAAAACGATTGGTCATTTTCTAAACAAATTGACAATTTATATACTTTTTAACCTCAAACGCTCGTCTTGTCAAAATGAATGAACTGTTTTTTTCCAGTTCGATATGTTCAATACAGTTACGGTATGTTGAAAAACTTGCGGTCCCCACAATAAAAAAAAATGATTAAAAATAGTAAATGATGTTTATCTGAAAATGTAACAATGCAAACAGGTTTTCTGTAAGCGGTAGGTTTAGGGTTAGGGGATAGACAATATCGTTTGGTCAGTATAAAAACTATAGAAGTCTATGGAAGTCCCCACAATTCACAAAAACAAACTTGTGTGTGTGTATGTGTGTGAAAAAAAAAAATCATGACAAAGCTATGCAGTTTCTGTGTGAATGTTTGAACACTGATTATTGTGATGCTTTGGACCCTTTTAGGCAGCGACTTGTTTGGATGACGGCCTACAGGTATCAATTGTTAAACAAAATTGTCAAGCACTCTTAGTTTACCATATATTCACTATTTAAAGATCTGTCAGATCTGTTTACATATGCTCTACATGGTTAGAATTTAAATTAATGAATATGTCCATGTTTGTACAGAGTTAATGAATGCAGGAGCCAGGAAATAGCGAATACAGTCTTTATTCAACAAAAACTCAGGGGAATATCCAACACTAGCGCATAGCAAAGCCACAAAAGCCACTAGTGAACACGTATACAGAAATAAGACCAGACGAGGACAAAGGCACAAATAGGAACTAATATACAGAAGATAATGACAAACACAGGTGCTGGGAATAATCAATTAGCTTAACAAGACCAGGAAACAGACCAGATAAGGCAGGGGTCACCAGACCTGGTCCTGGAGGGCCGTTGTCCCTACAGAGTTTAGCTCCAACCTTAATCAAACACACCTGAACCAGCTAATCAAGGTCTTACTAAGTATACTTGAAACTTCCAGCCAGGTGTGTTCGGGAAGGTTAGAGATAAACTGTGCAGGACACCGGCCCTCCAGGAACAAGTGACCTCTGATATAAGGAAACTCAGGAACAAAGACAGTGGCAAAACAAGGAAAATCACTGAAACCTACCATTTGTTCGAAATAACATACTATCATACTACTCTTACTATTTCTGCAGTACTCAATATGGATACTGTTAATAGTATGTACATTTTCTGTATGCATGGAATACCCACATAGTATTCTATGTGTATACTGTGAATAGTACGTGAATTTTCTGTATGCATGGAGTACCCGGATTACCTGCTACATCTGCTGAAATTTGATGTATGCATCTGAAGACACTGCATGGGATACTGTTTCCCATAATGCAGTGCGCTCCATGTGACGTTTCATCTTCAAATGCGTGAATGAACTGGAGGCGGGGAATAGTAATTCTAAATGTAACACATGTGACAGGCTATTTACAATAAATGGCTTGCTGCGATAAACAGCACTGCAAAGGACACGTTCTTCTGCAGTATCAGTGGCGCAGTGAGACGTGAGATGTGTGCTTTTGATGCAATTGACCCGTGTTTGAATCCGCCTCTTGACAAACTCATGCTTCTTCTTTTCCCATCACATACCAAATCAGAAAAGCATTTTTTTTTCAATAAAAATAAAGTAAATATTTAAAAAGTGGAAATAAAACGCATCATTAATATTCAAATATCTTCCATCTAACTGCTATTTACATTTTTGCTTGCCTTTTGCTAAAGAAAATGCTACTATTTTAGTGTAAACAGAATTTATCATTATTTGCACTTAGTGTAACTGGAATATATCGCCTTTTTTATGTGTGTAACTGACAAAAATATCATTGTTCAGTTAAAAACAGCTTAGTGTTGATTCAGTTCTGTCCAATATGTAAAGTTAACCAATTATGAAATGAGTTCATTTGGGCAATATAGCATTGTTTACTTATTAACAAGCCTTTGTGAAAAGAACTGTTAGCACATTTGTTTGTAAGATAACGACAGCTCGACAGCTGTGCTGAATTAACATTAAGTGATTGTATATTGTTTCACACACTATTCTTCAAAAAATAACAGGCAGTATGCATTGTGTACTGGGCAGTAATCAGTAAGCAAGCGTGCCATTTTGAACACAGCCATATTCTTCTAGGATGGTTATTAATCTCTTCCACTGGAGGTCGGCTTTGCAAATTCTTGCTAATAAAGGCCCCAGGGTTCAGGAAATCATCCAGCTTCTGGACTGGCAGGTGGAGCCGGACTATTACTTTATGGTCCTAAAGCGGCCCATGCCCTCTCAGTCCACTGAAGCACCACTGAAGACAACGTGGCACAAGTTATAATGTACCAGGCAATGTTCACAGCTCAAACGTGCTGCCTACTTGGAGTGTTGCACCAGGACATTAAGTTGAAAAACCTTTTAATTGACGTTGGCTGTGGTAAAAACCTCACTGACACGGCTTACACGTCCTTTGCTGGTAAGTATGATCCCTCAAGGCTGTGAAGTCGGTCACAAACCGATGAGTGATGAGTTGAGGGCCGTTCGCTCAGAACTTAATGTGCGAGTGAATTGAGTGTCTTTTCTTTCCAAAAAGACAAGACCCACGCAAGATTAACGGTAACACCTGGACCAAAGATGGCTTGTCAAAGGAATGCTGCGATTTTATTTGTTGTTGCCTGCAAATCAATCCAAAGCAGCGGATTGAACTTGGGAAACTCAGTCTCCACAACTGGTTTATGGTAAATACATTTTGATGATTTGTTTTAGTTTATTCATCACAAGTCTTAGGTAGCTGTAATATTAATTTGGTCAAAAACACTGGATACCAAATGTGCAACCCTGGTGAAAAAAACAGCATATGCTGGTAGGCATGTTTTGATGCTGGTCCTTAGCTGGTTCATGCTGGTCATGTTACTGGTCAAGAACCAGCATGACCCAGCTACGAACCAGTATAAACCAGCATCAAAACATACCTACCAGCATATGCTGGCTTTTTCACCAGGCAAGGTGCCTTTTTTTTACTTTCATTCAATGAAAAGAGCAGAGTGAACATTCTGCTAAAATGTTCCTTAAAAGAAATTAGGTCATACAGGTTTAGACTGACATGAGGGTGACTAGATTAGGTCCGACGGTTGTAGTTTGGATTCTGGTCACTTTTCCTGCTGTCCAACCAGCTAAACCAGCTTAATCTAGCAAAACCCATCGGGATGTTTTTTTAGCGGATTGTTTAATTTAAAAAAATAAATCAGGGGTTCTCAACTCCAACCCTCAAGGTCTGGTTTCCTGTAGAGTTTAGCTTTATTCCTAATCAAACACACCTGAACGAGGTCACCAAGGTCTTCAGGATCGCTAGAAAATTACTGGGAGGCGAGTGTGATCACACTTGGAGCTAAAAAAAAAAACATTCACTAGTGCAGTAGCTTTCAATCCTGGTCCTGAGGACCCACTGCTCTGCATATATTGTTTGTCTCCCTTATTTAACACACCTGATTCAGATCACTCTTTTGTAAACCTTACCTTAGTTTTTGCAATCCGTACCCAAAAGTTCTTAACCATGCTTTTACAATCTCTTCCCATGAGTTTGTAAAATGTTACTCACAGATTTGTGACCCGTCCCTCATTTTAGAAATCTGTGGTCCACTGACACAAGCGTGAAGTGTGAAATCAAGCTGTTTTAACTGCATGCTTGAGAGATTCATAATTGTCAAGGGACAATGTCTATCCAGTTAAAAGTGATTGTTTTCAAATGACTACTTGACCAGCAATTCAATCGATGCAATTTCCACAACTGATAATGCTCTTAAAAATGTGATATTTGGTGTAAAACAGATTTTGCCAGCATATTATGTGTTGTATTAAGTTTCTCACAACATGACTTGAATATTCACCACACCTCAGGCAATTAGAGTCCCTATCCCTAATATGCATCTTGAAATACTCACAGGAACTTGAAAGATGTCAAAATGTGAACATCCTCAACCTGACAATTCAGCTTCACACACTGAGATCAAGCTGGTTTAGGTTTTGTGATTTCAGTTACATGTCAAACAAACTTCATTATTCAGTTTAGGAGCACATTAAAGAATTTTAGAGGCACAATGAAGATTTATTAAATGCTGTGTTGTATTTACAAAAAAACTACAAGTGTTAAATAAATAGGTGTGTTCGACTTAACACAGCGCTGCGCAGCTCGATCAAATTCTGACTTGAAGCAGTGCATGCCGGTTAGAAATTTTGTCTGACTTGAGGTGGTGCTGACGCCTCGTGACTGTCACGTGTGGCATCAAAGTACCGCGATAGCGATTCGAGAGCAGCGACTGACTCAGCCGGTGCGGTTTCTTCAGAGCGGCTGCAGGAGCGTTGATGACCACATGGCTGTTTCACGATTGGCCAGATTTACCGCATGACAATGATCACGTGTGTTTTGGGTTTATTTCAACATCCTCAAGTCTGATGGTGCTGTATTAAGCAGTATATGAAACGTGTTTCTGTTGCTCATGAAAATGCTTTTGAAAAGTCTGTGTATTTGATAAATATTGCATTTAATTCACTTCATCTGTGATAGAACATGCAAACACCGTGAGAGCTTCACTGACGAGAGTAAAAAGTGTCCGTCTTGATGCCACTGTTTTCAGCTCCGCCCCGACTGCTCTCGGCTTCTCTCATTGATCGCCGTCTGTAGCCGTAGATGAAGTCGAACACACCTAATAATTGTCACACCCCTTTGGACTGTTTGAGTTGGTTTCTCCCTCTGTTGCCCATATTTGGTCCTTCCTGTTCCTGTCCTTTTCAAGTCATTAGTAGTTAATCACCCACACCTGTCTGTGTATCATTATCACCTGTCTTTATAAGTTGCCTTCAGTTCAGTGTCTGTTGTCCGGTCTTGTCAATGTATGTGTGTTACCTGTAACTACCTGTGGAATCTTTGTTCGCCCCTTCCTCAAATGATACGTGACAATAATCTGTGTAAACTGGCTTTTCAAAATGCTTCAGCAGGTCTGCTATGTTGTCATCTCTAAAGGTAAGTAGGTTGACTTGCTCCTCTGACCATGTGTCAGGGTTGAGCAATCTGAAAGGATTCAATGATTTTTTTTTTTTTTTTCCCCATAATCACATCAAACTAATGCGTAAAATTGTCAGCCCTAATTGTAATATACATATCTATAATATAACATCACACATGGCACCTTCTTCTGGTCTAAAGAAATTATGTATATGTATGATTAACACACTGATTAGCCAACTCAGTTGTCAGCAACACGTTACTTTCACCAACAAGAAACCTTTCAGCATGCCCCCTACCTTTAGCAATATAACTGTCACACCCCTGACCTCTTTGTATTGGTTTTTCCCTCCTGTGCCCATATATGGTTTTCCTATTCCTGTTAACTTTGTATTACGCCATATCTGAATTCCCGTAATTACGAGATTCCAACTTGCAAAAAGCGTCCACGTCCTCGTAGAGCTCGTAATTACAACTTGTGAACTGGGAGTCTTCTGAGAGCTATGACTTGTACCACATGACTGCTGTACCAACTGACCAACGTAGGCTCTATTTAGGCACTGATAGTGTTGCCGTAGAAAAGCATAATTCCGAGTCTGAGGAAGAGAACAGCTCCGAGTAGAACGTCACATGTTGTCATCTTGAAATTACGGTAATTACGATATGGCCTGAACGCAGCATAAGTTCATTGTAATCACCTGTCTTTAAGCTGGTTTCAGTTCAGTGTTTGTCGTCCAGTCTCGTCTATGTGTACATGTGTTCCTGTCCTGCTTGTGGATTTACTTGTTTGGAATTTATTAAAGACTTTTGATTTCATTGACCTTCGTCTTCGTGCTTATCCTTAACACGTAGTTGTGACAATAACATGCAATATTAATTTTATTGTCAGCTTTATTTCCACTTAATTTGGGTGACACAACGTGTGTGTTTAAACAAGCCTTAAAATTATAACAACTTACTGATTTAATCAAGGAGATTTTTACTGGTCACACAGTTTAAATCTATTGTCTATCTACACAGTTTAAACATTTATTGACGTATTGCTCAATTGCTATTAAACTTTATTTGGTGTACTACTTGCACACAATATACATTTCTTAATATTAAGGCTAAAATGAGAATAGTATTGTATTTTAAAAACATGCAAGCATGCAAATAAAGAAGACATGCTAAAAACAATAAACTGATTTTTATTGTTGTTTTACCAGCTTGCAAAATAAGGACAGAAGCTTGAAGCACGAAAAGCATGTGGTTTAAACTCTCTCCAATCCGATCACATTGACAGGCAGGAGGTGACAACACTTGACGGTACATTTGTAAAAACAAGCAAAATAATTGAAGGGAATAAAAAAATTAAAATTTAGTACAGATTACTTTTTTCAGACACTTCAACCACAGATTTCCACACATTATGTTAAAGAATTGGTCATTTATGTTTGAAACACCTTTACAGAGATGTATTTCCTACACTTTTTCGGCTAAAATGCTGAAAAGAACGGGATGATATATATATATATATATATATATATATATATATATATATATTATTATTATATATATATATATATATATATATATATATATATATATATATATATATATATATATATATATATATATATATATATATATATATATTATTTTTTTTTTTTTTTTTGACCTTGTAAAGGAAATACAGTCCCTCCTGCCTGTGGACAGAGGCTCTCTTTACTTAGCAGTTTGCGTTAAAGCTTAACTCCAGCTGATGATGCAGTTACTTCATTCATCATCACAGAAATATGAACCACACTAGATATCACGAAATCTCATGAAATGAACCTGAACTCTTAACACTTAGTTATGTTTGTCTGAAGGGAATGGTGTTTAGATTAGGTTTGTCTGAAATCAAGTTTGGATGACAGAGATCTTTAGTCTTTGGTTTCTGGGATTCATGTGTTTTCATGGATGAACAACTTAAGGCTTTTGGTGCTTCACCAGTATATTCAGTGAGAATATTTAAAATGTTGGTGTTGTTTAAGAGAAGCTCAAGTCATTTCATGAAATTTGCTGACACCAGAATGCGTCATTGGCGAGAACCAACCAAACGACGCCTGTCTTTTATCACTGATGGCTTCCTCTCTTTTATCATTAGTTCCGTCCCCTCTAAGTACTTCCTGTAGTCATCTAAACTCTCCTCACAGTTCTGGCCGTAGTATTCCTTATTACACTGACACACTGCCAGAAACATGTCTTCAACAGGAACACATCTGCCTCTTTCGTTCCCACCACAGTCCAGCTTGGAGCAGGGATCTTGTGTCATTATTTCTTCATCGCTTTTAATCAAAACAACAAACTTGCCACCCGTCACAGCTGGAGATCTCCGACACTCCCCTCTATAAATGTACGGAGCCGAGCTGTTTTGGGGAGAAGCACTGACTTCATAGTCTTCATCTGGTACTTCCTGTGCATTGTGGCTGTCGTGAGCTTCTCTTAAATAGGCGTGCACTGCTGTGTACGTCTGGGACACTGGCTTATTTTCCACAGGTTCACTACATTCAGCGAGTTTCTTTGCTACCTTATAACACAGAACTGACTTATCAACGCACCTGGCAATAGTTTGTGCGACCATAACTGCCTTGGTGTGAGTCCCTTTCACCTGTCTGGCGATGGCCACACTAACACTGTCTTTTCTCACCTCAGTAAATCCTGACAAGATGTGATGGTTCATGGTCTCAATTATTTTATGACCAGATTTTTTTGTCC
Organism: Labeo catla; assembly: GCA_012976165.1. Taxonomy (NCBI): domain Eukaryota; kingdom Metazoa; phylum Chordata; class Actinopteri; order Cypriniformes; family Cyprinidae; genus Labeo; species Labeo catla. The sequence continues at coordinate 84,105 of VONZ01001743.1, read as the reverse complement.
TAAACACAACGACCATCCAGTCGTATCTGTCGTAATCCTTCTCCAGAGACGACCAGATGTTTTTAGCGAGTTCTGAGCGCTTTTCGCTTTTGTCAATGAGTTTTGTAACGTCCTTTTCAACGTACTTCATACTGCTGGTGATGCACTTCACATGGACTTGGAACATAGCTGACATTGCCTCGTATGCAATTTTAGCTCCCTCGTCAATCCTCGCTGCAGACTCGATGTCCTTGAGTCTATAGTAGAAGTGATTCATCATATTGCCCTTGTAGATTAGTTTATTAATGAACACGGTATATTCTCTGATAATCTTTTCATGACAGTTAACGTGTTCAGCCAGGAGATCTCCCAGGGGATTTATGAAGGTCGTTCCTTTAGCGATCAGCAACTTGTGCAAGGTCTTAGTGGCAGGCTCATACTTTTCATAGGAACTCTTAAAGTCTTCCTTATGCCTCTCCACTTCACTGATATTTTTTGCCTGCCTAAGACTGGTCAACAGAGTTGAGAACTTACTCCACGCCACGTCAATATTCTTCTCTGGCTTGTAGTAAAGTGCAGCTGCCCAGATGTTCCACGTCTGCTCTACTTGATATTGGTCAAGCTTAGTATTAAGATTTACTAATTCATCCAAGACAGTTAACATGTTTTTGTCTTCGTTTGTTAATGACACTCCCAGTCCTACCGTTTTGATAATGAGACTTAACGCTTTCCCACAAACTGGAATCAGTTCCACAAAAGGGCAGACTGCTGTAGTAATCTTGTCTATTTTGGCAAGAACAAACCGGCTCGTTGCTGTAAACCCGTCTTTGACTTTGTTTACTTCCTCTGGAGACATATCCTGTGGTTGTTTCGGGTCGGCGGACACGGGGCCAATCGTGGTGGAGATGAGGAGGGCAGACGACACCAAAAGCAGGAACAGAAGGCCGGCAGACGCCATGACTGACGACACACAATGTGAAACATACAAGCGTGTTAACTATGTATTTATTTCTACAGATCAACTCAAAGCAGTCGTAATGCAGCAGAAGTATGCGACTGCATACACTCCAGAAAGTTTGGAATAATATTCACTTATATGCCATTTGCAAGCATTTGCTTTATAATGAACAAATCATTTGCTAAACATTAATACACATTTGTGGATGATTAGTAAGTGATATATTAACACATCAGAATGGTTTGGTAAGTCATCTAAAAATGTTTCTGTCATGAAATGATCATAAATCAGCTGATATATGTGACCCTGGACCACAAAACCAGTCTTAAGTAGCACGGGTATATTTGTAGCAGTTGCCATGGGTCAAAATCATTAGGATATTTAGTAAAGATCATGTTCCATGAAGATATTTTGTAAACTTCCTACTGTAAAAGGGATTTTCTCAATATTTAGATTTTTTGCACCCTCAGATTCCAGATTTTCCAATAGTTGTATCTCAGCCAAATATTGTCCTATCCTAACAAACCCTACATCAATGGAAATCTTATTTATTCAGCTTCCAGATGATGTGTACATCTCAATTTAAAATTTGACATTGACTGGTTTTGTGGTCCAGTGTCAAATATTATGAATCACTTATTTCACAAATGTGAAATATAGCATTTGTACATGTCCCCGGTGTCTAACGCTACATTTTAATATGAAATATGTTTAAAATCCTTCTGAAGTCATCTTTATTTTGCATTTTTGTGTAACTCTTATTCAAAATAAATGTATAATACTTTGGATAAAATACACATTTTAGTCATGTCCACAGGTTTTCACTCAGCCCTGTTACCTTAAAACATTCCCCCCTTTAAAAAACTGGGAAAATTACACAAGACACATTTTCAACATAATATTAGAACAATATTTTTGAAATGACCGAAAGCATGTGGTCTCATTTTCTTTGCTGTAGATTTGATGATATTGTGACCGTGGCTGGAAGCGTCATTATAAATATACTTTCCTGTTACCTTAATCATTTCTTAGGTGTTGCTTATTTTGAAAATACAAATCTTTGGTGAATCACTATAATTTGCTGAGTGTTCTCATAATATTAGCATGTACTCCATGTGGCTAGATTATATGTATTCGCTCATTTTATCCTAAAATCTCAGTCCTGTTACTCATATGTCCTATACTTATATATAGTAACTAAGTAATAGTAACAGGAGTGAGTATTGTCATGTAATTTATTGTAAATATATTAGGCTACATCCATAGAAATCTATATAAATGTGAAAATGCACCTATGGCTGTTTCTGCATATTGCATTCCTGCAAGTATGACAGAAAATTTACTTGAAATTTCTGTCCTGTGGCAATTATGTATTAAACTCGTATATGGAATGGCGTTTGATTGTGCCATGCACTGTGAAAAAAAAAAAAAAAACATTATCCACAGAAAAACTGAAAAGGCATTATTTGTTGAGTTTATTATTTTTAATATCAATTTAAATTTTTATTATCTTATCTCAGAACACCATACCCCCTTCCTCTAAACACAGCCCTCACAAAAACCTCTGCAGCCCACTAGATTTAAATAGAAATATGATTTGGCCTTTTTAGCAGTGAGGTCAGCTCACTATTAAACTATTATACCTATATACTAATATAATTGATACTCATTCCTATTACTAAATAGTTTTGTCCTTTAAAAGAAGGAAAGTGTTGACATGTTTTTAAACATGCTTTTTAAAAGTTTTGGTAACAGGACTGAGAAAAATGCATCCATCTTCCACTTAAAAATTGTGTAAATAATTAAATAAAGTTACCTGAGATGGACCGATACAGATTTTGAATAGTTCAATGTGTGCATTTAATAAATTCAGTCTTTAAAAAAGAATTTTTTTTTGGAAGAGTTTTGTAATGAAATGGCACCCATTCGGTGGAATGGCCCTTAAACTCTTACAGTAATACAAGTATAAGTAGAGCTCTAGAGTGGAAAATACACTACAGTTACAAACTGATCATTTGTGTCCCTTTAGAAAAAAAGTGAAAACTTTAACAGAACAAACCTGAAGCTGGAGACTCAGAAGAAAGTCTGCTTGATCTGCTTGGTAGTTTGTTGGATGTGATGCCAGTTGAAAAAGACTCTGAGCTCTGAAGCACAGGACCAGTGGTTTTATAGGAAACTCATTGGCCACATCTCTCAACACCTGGATTACGCTTCATTTTTGGGTTGGTGGAAAAAAGGAGCTGCACTATAAGAAACAAAACAAAGAACATGCAAAACAGGAACAGTTATGGAAAGTTTCTTTCATCCTTGCCTGACACATGGCACTGCTGTGGCCCATATCTGGCAAACAGGAGCAAAGTGCCATCATTGCACTTAGGGATGTAACGGTATCAAAATTTCATATCACAGTTATATCAGGATTATCAATATTATCACGGTTTTGTTCAAATGAGATGGAAAAAGTTCAAAAAGAAGTGATACACACACACTGAAAACATTTTAGTAAGTTTTATATACTGAAAATCAACAAACAACAAATACAATTGCACTTTTTTAAGCATAAACAAAGTAACAATAACATGAAGCCCTGAGAGGTATAAGTTTTCCTAGTGCAGGTTTCAATAACAAGTACCTTAAATAAGAACATCAAATGCACACATAAAAACAAGACAAGTAAAGCACTGTGCATGTAACAACAATACAACCAGATGTAAAGAAACCAAAAGAACATGTCTGTTATGTCTGTTTTCTCCTTCATAAAGAATAAAAGTGCACCTAACCTAACATCCTGCATGTTATATGCATCTTTGTTCACTTGAGATTGAAAGGCAGAAAATTCAGCATATTTACTTTGTCTGGTTTAAGTAGTGCTCTTTGAGGGGAGACAAAATGCCCACTGGTACTAAACACTCTCTCTGAAGGCACGCTGGTTGCTGGGATGCACAGAAGCTTCCTGGCAAGATGAGGCCGTTCTGATGCATGGCCCCTCCACCACACCAGTGGATCCTCTTCTGCTGGAAGTGGGGGCAGAGACAGGTAGACTTTGATTTCTTCTTCTAGAGTGGTCAGAATCTGACCATCTTCACCTCTTTGCTGCCTTGTTGTTGAAGTAATCTTGAAGTAATCTCAGCGACCCGGCTAGGCCTTTCCCCTCTGATGCTGCTGTGGGAGTGCAGGTGGTGGTGGTGCTGCTGCTGGTGGAGGTGCTTTGTGGTTCTTCCCTGACTTGTGCAGCCAGCTTTACAGCCTCCTGGACACAGTCAGTGTCAGTTTTTGAAGCCTCAGACTCATCTAAAGAGCTCCTTTTGAAGCGAGGGTCGATGAAACAAGCCATGTTCATGACTCTCTTTGCTTTCTCTGTGTATCTATTTTTGAGGTCTTCTCTCATTACATTTTTCATCTCTTTGGTCAGGGATGTATTTGTATCCTTTTCCACCGGAACATCACAATTGATGTGGTCCAGGACAGGCTTGATGGCGGACGGTGTTACTCGTGTTTCAGAGGCAAGTGCATCCGTTAACTTGCTCAGAGATTCGAAGAGCTGGCACAGTTGCTCCATGACCGTTATTTCTGTATCCTTGGGCATCAGATGCCATGCTCCTCTTTCTCCAGCCAGTGTTGCACAGATTGGCTGCTGTTGACTAAGGAAACGCTCAACCATCCCCATCGAGTCACCACATCATGTATCAGAGCCTTCTGTGGCATGTTGAAGGCAGCTTGATTTTCCCTCAGTTCTCGCCTTCTCCTCCAGGTCCGTGAGAAGCCCTGGACCAGAAGACGGCAGGCCTTGACTGCTGTTTCAACTCTGAATTTTCAAAGCCTTTGAGATGGCCAGGTTCAAATTATGGCCAAAGCACCCAAGCCACACATCTGAGAACCCTTCAAATGCCTTTATCATGTTTGTTGATCCCCCATTCTTCCAGCATATTCTCAAAAAACTGGCTGATGTTGTGAGCTGAGTGATCTTCCGGGAAGAACTGAGTTTCGAGGCAGTTTGATTCCAGTTGCCAGTCTGGGGTGAGGTAATGGATAGTGAAGCTTATGTAGGGTTGACTACCACCACTTTCACTAGTCCAGAGGTCAGTAGTTGCAGCTTTGACCTGGTTGTACAGGTTTGGTATGTCAGTTTTGGAAAAAAAAATCAGGATGGCACTTTGTAGTGTGGTACAGCAACTTTCATCAGCCTCTGAAAACCAGCTCTCTCAACAATTTGAAATGGCATCATGTCCTTTGCAGTGAAATATGAAATAGCTGCAGTAAGGTCTTGAGCATTTTTTATGTGGATGCATAAACAGTCTGCCTTTTAAGTGTTTGTTCAAGTGTCTGTGTCACAACTGTAGATGAGGAGGGAGTTGAGGGACCAGAAGCACCAATGGGTTTGCCTGCTGCACGCCAACTCTGTAATTGAGGGAATAGCAAATGTATTATCAATAATAGTAACAACAATAATAATAACAATAATAATAATATGCATGTGTATGACCAATATTAGTACTAATTATGATTATTATTATTATTATTATTATCATCATCATCATCAATGATATTATCAATAATAATAATAATGATAATCACTTACACACACACACACACACACACACACACACACACACATATGTTGGGTTTACATGTTTTATGGGGACATTCCATAGGCGTAATGGTTTTTATACTGTACAAACCATATTTTCTATCACCCTACACCTACCCTACACCTAAACCTAGCCCTCACAGGAGACTGTGCACACTTTTACTTTCTCAAAAAAACTCATTGTGCATGATTTATAAGCCTGTTTCCTCATGGGGACCTCACAAATGTCCCCACAAGGTCAAAATTTACTGGTATTACTATCCTTGTGGGGACATTTGGTCCCCATAACGTGATGAATACCAGGTGCACACACACACACACACACACACACACACACACACACACACTCATTTTAAATAAACCAAATAAGTTGGTTGGGTCAAATAACTAAACTACTGGAATATCTATACTGATGCATTTCCTTCTTTATAATGACTGTTCTCAATAACAACGCATTATAACACAGCGCACATTCATGCATCACTATGGGAAGCCAAACAACCCAAATGTGGGACGAAACAGCGCGGTATTAAAGTGCTCGCGCCGCGCTGACATGTCATCTGCACTGCCGACTCGACAGCGCACGTGTTTGCTAGCACTACCTAATGAGCTGCGTGGCGCTGACAAACACCAAAAGTGGGACGAGACAGCGCGGTCGTGCAGCGCAAGAGCTTAAAGGTGTGTTCACGCCATATCGTAATTCCCGTAGCAGTTAAATTAACAGTTGAATGATCAGACAAACAGTTTGTTATGCAGTACACATACACACATACATAGTCTACACAGAGAGATTCCTTGCTCTGAAAGACTATTCACAGAACATGGCATGAGGCCTTGTTCATCAAGACAATTTGATATGAATGTGTCCAGCTCCTCCAGATACTCAAAGATGAATAAAAAGATATCTCTTGCTTCATCCGATTCTTCCCACGATAGTCTTTGATGGCATTCTGTTGATTTTTACTGTCCATCTGTAGAAAGGCAGGAACTTTCACCACCCACAGAATAACTTGCAGTAACTCTGTTTCCAGCACCATGATGGACCTTTGCAAACTTTGACTTTATGTCCTCTTGGCGCTCCTGATAAAAACAGAGAATGCATATGTGTTGGAAGGTATATGTGTCCACTAAAAAGTATTTACCTCATCATTCTACATACAAACATATGCATGATTTATATATATTTATTTATTATATCCATATTTAGAGAAACACTCTCACCATACCTCCATGCACCACTGCATGGCTTATGTGGTCCTCCATGTGAATTTTAATGAGTCATTTTCTTTACTGGTAAAACTGTCTGTGTGAAGTTTAAAACATATACTAAGCATGCCGAACTATTGTTTATGTACATGAACACAACGACGCACACATTCTTAAAAGTTGTCAGTGTTTTCAGTTATGGTGAAGACCAAAGATATATATTTTTACTTACCCACACAGCAAACAACAAATCTTCTTATCGATGCTTCTTCCTGTTTTAAAATGAATTAATGTGATGTATTTGGACACGGGCATGGTTTGTGACATCGCACTTGGATGTGGGCGGGTTTGGATGTCCACTGCAGGCAGCAGCGAGCCCTACTTGTGGTCTCGTCCCACTTTTGGTGTTTGTCAGCGCCGCGCTGCCCATTGGGCAGCACTAGCAAGCACGTCTTCCCTGCTCTGTCGAGTTGGTCGCGCAGATGACAAGTCAGCGCGGCGCAAGTACTTTAATACCGCGCTGTTTCGTCCTACATTTTGGTTGTTTGGCTTCCCATACATCACCGCGGAGGCGCGGACGCGGTCTCTCGTTTCATTCAAATGCAACTTGCCGTCTTGCGTCTCAGTTTTAGATTGTATTGAAAATGAAATAAGATGAATTTAGTATTAATACTACAGTAATATTGCTGTAGGGATCATATTGTCAGGACGATTGCTTTGTACACTGTACAGATGACAGATGATAAAAACAGTAATCTAAATCCAATATTTAATGTCCCCGTAATTATATATTATAGGTAAAAAAAAAAAAATTGGTGTAACAAGTTTAAGACAAATATACAATACATTGTTTTATAAATGTGTAACGTGGGGTTTCGTTTTGTCTTGGGTTTCATGTTCATGTTTTCATGTCTTTTATTATGTAGTCAGTTTATGCTGTTGTGTCTTGCTTCCCTTGCCCTCATGTATTCCTGTCATTGGTTTCCTTGGTCCATGTGTCATGTTCTGATTGGTTGTCATTTGGTTGCTATGGTCTTGTTCCTTGTTTTCTATTGGTTGGTTCTTGTCATGTGTCCCTCTTTGTTTAGTATAAGTAGGCCTTATGTTTGAGTGGTTCACTGTTGCGTATTAATGTTGTAAACCTGCTGTTGGTGAGTGTCAAGTCTCTTCCATGCCATGTTTTAGTTTGTTTGAAGTCACGTCTGTTTCAAGTCAAGTTCATGTCAAGTCACGTCAAGTCTAGGTTGTTTGGATTATTGTTTGGATTTCATGTTTGGATTTCATGTTTGGACTTTAATAAAACTGCACATGGGTTCTGCACATCTTGCCTCTCAGTGGGATTAATTGTTACAAAATGTCAACCTTAATAGTTTGGACGTGTTCGTTCGTCTTGACTCAAAGCCACTTGCTGCGTAATTTTCTTTGCATAAGATTTGTTAATTACAAATGAGATAATGAAATATGTAATCTCTAATCAATGTTTTGTGTCCAATTATTTGCCCAAGTTAGTTTTGGTATTGAGGTAAAAGTTAACTTACCTTGCATTCGCTATATAACAGTGGGTGGTGATCAAGAAGATGGCTCAGCAAATCTGACATATTTCCCCCTTTTGCAGCGACTTTCTTCTTGCATGATCTGCAGACAGGGTGACCGTCCTCGATTAAATTTCCCTCAGGACTCTTGTAAAAGCCTTTTTGGTCCTCTTAGATGGCTGAAAAATCTCCTGAGCGCCGTCACTGCCTTCCGCCATATCATCTCGTGCAAAAAAAACAAAACAAAAAACAATGTGTGCTGCTCCCGCGTCAGACTGATGCTAGCTGGACAGGCTTTACCGTGAGTTTTTAAAATCGCGATAATCAAACATGACATTTTAATGACATTTACATTTTAAACTATAATACTAACCGTCAGGACATTTTATCATGGTTTATCATTAAACCGGTAATCGTTCCATCCCTAAACCCTGGACCACAAAACCAGTCTTACAGGTATATTTGTAGCAATAGCCAAAAATACATTGGATGGGTCCAATTTATTGATTTTTCTTTTATGCCAAAAATCATTAGGATATTAAGTAAAGATCATGTTCCATGCAGATATTATATTTTAAAGACGATTATCTCAATATTTAGATTTTTTTTGTACCATCAGATTCCAGATGTTTGAATAGTTGTATCTCGGCCAAATATTGTCCTATCACAACAAACCATGCATCAGCTTTCAGATGTTGTATAACTCTCAATTTAGAGAAATTTACACTTATGACTGGTTTTGTGGTCCAGGGTCACATATGGTCCTTTGGGTTGTGTCATGCCTTAAAGCAGGGGTGTCCAAAGTCTGAGTTTGGAGCAGAGCACTCCGATAGGGTAGAGTGGGGATGAAAGTAAATGTTTTTTTCAGAAAAACATAATTTAAAAAGATAAAGTTGCAGACAGAGATATATTTTTGCTGTGCCCTATAACTCCGAAGTATGCTCTATTAATACCAGGTGGTATTTTGTCAAAATGTGGAAAGACTTCAGTATAATTTCAGTTGGAACATAAGTTGCACATTGTTACTTTTGACCCCGTTGGTTGGGACAAAAGTAACACAGGTGGGTCAAAAGTAACACTAAAAGCTAGATATTTTTTTGTGTTACTCTTGTTTTTATTAAATATACATGACTATGACCTTGTTAATATGTAACTGCAAACATATTTTGTCATTAATCTTTGCAAATTTTTTTTTACATTTTTCTTTTAAATTGAGTTTTATCAAATGTTTCAAAACCTAAGTGAAATACAAACCTACAAACTTGAATTGTTTAAATTATTTATTTATTTTTTCAACTTATTTTTAATAAAACTTTTTTAACAGAATGAACAATATGACGATTTAAATTAAATTAGCATAATATAAATTCTCAACATAATTTAACAGTAGGCCTATTCATGTTTCCATCCAGTTGTTTGTATGCATAAATTCAAATGTTCATAAAAACATCTGGAAACACTGCAAATTCATAGGTGGAGGTGGAAAAGCTAAAGTATGGCTAAAACCTAAATATGACAAAGGTAAATGTGATGTAGCAGCTGCCCTAAGACTGATATTTCTGTCAGACAGCCTTATGTCTAGAAATGCCCTCTCATGAACGTCTGACTGAATCAGACCTCTGTCTTTCTGATGCTCGCTCTTTTATTCCTCACAGCGCATCTTTTTCCAGAAAGGACAAGTTGCCCAGATGAACTTGGGAAAAAAAAGTCTTGCTGCTTTGTTTACGGTGATGTGGGTGTGCCCTCACCTGGAAATTATACTATGAAAAGCGAAAGCAGCTTGTGGGGGTGATCTAATTAAAAATAATGAAGCAGACGGGAGAGACTGAACATCGTGTTGGTTTCATACGGATTACTTCATCAGAGAATATTTGTTTTCAGTAAGATTTCAGATAAGCTTTCTATAGATATATCTCTCGTGTGTGTCACGTATTCGCTGAGTTTTAGAATGAAAATTATTTTTTCCACTTAATCCACGTTTTTCCACTTTTTCGACTTAAAAATTCAAAAATCGTAAGGTTTAGTTTTTTTTTTTTTCTATACATTTTTATTCGTAAAACATACTTTTTCAAACTTGTCTGTTTGTCTGATTTTCCCCAAAATTGACTCAGATCATCTTCAGACCATGCTGGCAAAAAGTTATGGAATTCAAGTTGATTAGTCAAACCATTACCGTATAACGCACAAATGAATTCTACGAAAAGCGTGCAAAAATGGTATGACCTGAGGCTACCTGCAGTGTTTCGGTGCCATGCTACCTAGTGGTCAGGATATATGATAAATGGATATTTTTGCTTATAACTTCTAAATAGTTTGGCCAAAAATCGCAAAACTGGTCTCTTTAGATTCGATGCATCATGCCGAGTCCAACCATATCCAGTTTTCCCATGTCAGCCATTTTGGGTGTCGGCCATATTGAATTTTGTCAAAAAATGCTATATTTTACGAATGCATTGATGTATCGTTACGGTTTCCGTTTAGCGCATTAGCCTATTGTAATAAAACTGGTCTGAAAATATTCCTTGGGTCATGCCAACAACGTACATACAAGTTATACTACAGTTGGCTGTTCTTTCTTTCCGCAATCTTGATTAATGTACAAAACCTACTTGTTTGATTTCCTCTTAGACCGTTGGTCTGATTTTCAACAAATTTGACTCAAATCATCTTCAGACTGTGCTTAAACAAACTTATGGATTTTGTGTCGATAAACAAAACCATTTTCGTACAGCACCACTACACATTTGAGGCATGATGCCAAAATGGCGCTGAGGCTGTATCTCTATAAAGCTTTGAAATAATGACATCAAACTTTGTGTGTGTCTTTGTCACCTCACACAGAACACGTCACGCTAAATCACATCACGCACCACATAGATGGCGCTGTCCCTATTTATGCAATAATTTAACATACCCTTTCACTCCGTTACACTATCATGTTTTTAGCATGATTAGCATTGCCAGCAACAAGGTAATAGCATGTTTCTAACATGATTAGCAAGTTACTAATATGTTCCAAGTATGAGGAGCTTGTTGCTAGCATGATTAACATGTTATTAGCATGTTGCTTGCATGATTAGCAAGTCACTAGCATGTTTCAAGCATGATTAGCATGTTACTAGCATGTTGCTAGCATGATTAGCAAGTTACCAGCATGATTCTAACATGGTTTCTAGCCCGGTGTTCAATTCCTAATTCAAAAAGAGTGTTTGAGAAGCGATAACTGAATGTTCAGGGAACGGTCTTTATGGAAATTAAAGGATTTGCTTAGTCCAAGTGTACGACCACAGGCAGCTTCAAACAAACGAATGCACTCTCTTACACTCTCACATCCTCCGCTCATCTCCCACTGCCAGAAGCAGCTAATTATGTAACACCATTTGACCTGAAATGTGGAATGTAAAAAGATGTACAGTACTACTGTACTTCTGAGTGCTTCCACTCAAAATAGACATTTGTAAAATGATATAATAAACTAGATGAGTAAAGTTTGAGAACAAACTTTAAGTTGGCTTGAAAAAGTTTGATGATTTTCAGTTTGAAATCGTTTTCAGCTTAAAATGGTTTGAAAGATTAAAGTCTGAAAGTTTGAAGGCATCCCACTGAGCAAAGGTATGTCCAAACAACGTCATTTCAACATGTTTGTCAGACGTTGAAATGATGTACCCTGAAAAGCCAGAATGAAAGTTTTTACAATGTCTTTTAACATTGCTAGGGTGTTGCTAGGTACTCAGGGTGGTTGCTAGGTTGTTACTAGCATGTTGTTACCACGATTAGCAAGTTACTAGCATGTTGTTAGCATGTTTTTAACATGTTTAACATGTTACTAACATGTTGCTAGCATGATTAGCAAGTTACTATCATGTTCCAAGCATCATTAGCATGTTGCTAGCTTGATTAACTAGCTTGATTATGTTACTAGCATGTTGCTAGTGTAACTGTCTTGCCTGGGCAGCCTCTCTACCGTATCCGTGTAGCTCCACAATGGAGACAGTGTGTGTGAATAGGGTTTCACTGATGTAGTATGAGAATAAACCATTTCTACGTAAAACACAAGAGAACACACAAATTGATCGCAATCAAGTCTCGTAATATAAACACATTACATCTCAATATTGAGCAACACACTCGACGCCAAACGCGACTTAACAGAGTCCCAACATATTCGTAGAAAGAGAGTCACAATAAAGCAAGTATTTGTGTTTTTGGACACTTATAAATGGTAATTCTCAGATCGTGAAAAACGTGCAACTTACCCACAGCAATGCTGTGGGTGGTGCCTACTCCACACGCTAAATCACATCACGCACCACATAGATGGCGCTGTCCCCATTTATGCAATAATTTAACATACCCTTTCACTCCGTTACACTAGCGTGTTTCTAGCATGATTAGCATGTTGCCAACATTATTAACAAGGTACTAGCATGTTTCTAACATGATTAGCAAGTTACTAACATGTTCTAAGTATGAGCAGCATGATGCTAGCATGATTAACATGTTACTAGCATGCTGCTAACATGTTTCTAACATGATTAACATGTTGTTAGCATTATTAGCAAGTCACTAGCATGTTTCAAGCATGATTAGCATGTTACTAGCATGTTGTTATCATGATTAGCATGTTACTAGCATGCTGCTAACATGTTTCTAACATGATTAGCATGTTGTTAACATTATTAGCAAGTAGGGATGGAACGATTACTGGTTTAATGATAAACCACGATAAAATGTCCTGACGGTTAGTATTATCGTTTAAAACGTAAATGTCATTAAAATGTCATGTTTGATTATCGTGATTTTAAAAACTCACGGTAAAGCCTGTCCAGCTAGCATCAGTCTGACGCGGGAGCAGCACACTTTTTTGTTTTGCACGAGATGATATGGCGGAAGGCAGTGACGGCGCTCGGGAGATTTTTCAGGCTTTTACAAGAGTCCTGAGGGAAATTTAATCGAGGACGGTCACCCTGTCTGCAGATCATGCAAGAAGAAAGTCGCTGCAAAAGGGGGAAATACGTCAGATTTGCTGAGCCATCTTCTTGATCACCACCCACTGTTATATAGCGAATGCAAGATAAGTTAACTTTTACCTCAATACCAACACTAACTTGGGCAAATAATTGGACACAAAACATTGATTAGAGATTACATATTTCATTATCTCATTTGTAATTAACAAATCTTCTGCAAAGAAAATTAGCAGCAAGTGGCTTTGAGTCAAGACGAACGAGCACGTCCAAACTTTTAACATTTATAAAGTAATGTATTGTACATTTGTCTTAAACTTGTTAAACCGTTTTTATTTTTTACCTATAATATATAATTACGGGGACATTAAATATTGGACAGCAATTTGCATTTGAATGAAACGAGAGAGTGCGTCCACGCTTCTGCGGTGATGCATGAATGTGTGCTGTGTTATAATGCATCGTTATTGACAACAGTCATTATAAAGAAGGAAATGCAGCAGAACAGAATCGATATTCCAGTAGTTTAGTTCCTTAGTCAACAGCAACCAGTCTGTGCAACACTGGCTGGAGAAAGAGGAGCATGGCATCTGATGCCCAAGGATACAGAAATGACTGTCATGGGGCAACTGTGCCAGCTCTTCGAATCTCTGAGCAAGTTAACGGATGCACTTGCCTCTGAAACACGAGTAACACCGTCCGCCATCAAGCCTGTCCTGGACCACATCAATTGTGATGTTCCGGTGGAAAAGGATACAAATACATCCCTGACCAAAGAGATGAAAAATGTAATGAGAGAAGACCTCAAAAATAGATACACAGAGAAAGCAAAGAGAGTCATGAACATGGCTTGTTTCATCGACCCTCGCTTCAAAAGGAGCTCTTTAGATGAGTCTGAGGCTTCAAAAACTGACACTGACTGTGTCCAGGAGGCTGTAAAGCTGGCTGCACAAGTCAGGGAAGAACCACAAAGCACCTCCACCAGCAGCAGCACCACCACCACCTGCACTCCCACAGCAGCATCAGAGGGGAAAGGCCTAGCCGGGTCGCTGAGATTACTTCAAGATTACTTCAACAACAAGGCAGCAAAGAGGTGAAGATGGTCAGATTCTGACCACTCTAGAAGAAGAAATCAAAGTCTACCTGTCTCTGCCCCCACTTCCAGCAGAAGAGGATCCACTGGTGTGGTGGAGGGGCCATGCATCAGAACGGCCTCATCTTGCCAGGAAGCTTCTGTGCATCCCAGCAACCAGCGTGCCTTCAGAGAGAGTGTTTAGTACCAGTGGGCATTTTGTCTCCCCTCAAAGAGCACTACTTAAACCAGACAAAGTAAATATGCTGAATTTTCTGCCTTTCAATCTCAAGTGAACAAAGATGCATATAACATGCAGGATGTTAGGTTAGGTGCACTTTTATTCTTTATGAAGGAGAAAACAGACATAACAGACATGTTCTTTTGGTTTCTTTACATCTGGTTGTATTGTTGTTACATGCACAGTGCTTTACTTGTCTTGTTTTTATGTGTGCATTTGATGTTCTTATTTAAGGTACTTGTTATTGAAACCTGCACTAGGAAAACTTATACCTCTCAGGGCTTCATGTTATTGTTACTTTGTTTATGCTTAAAAAAGTGCAATTGTATTTGTTGTTTGTTGATTTTCAGTATATAAAACTTACTAAAATGTTTTCAGTGTGTGTGTATCACTTCTTTTTGAACTTTTTCCATCTCATTTGAACAAAACCGTGATAATATTGATAATCCTGATATAACTGTGATATGAAATTTTGATACCGTTACATCCCTAAGTGCAATGATGGCACTTTGCTCCTGTTTGCCAGATATGGGCCACAGCAGTGCCATGTGTCAGGCAAGGATGAAAGAAACTTTCCATAACTGTTCCTGTTTTGCATGTTCTTTGTTTTGTTTCTTATAGTGCAGCTCCTTTTTTCCACCAACCCAAAAATGAAGCGTAATCCAGGTGTTGAGAGATGTGGCCAATGAGTTTCCTATAAAACCACTGGTCCTGTGCTTCAGAGCTCAGAGTCTTTTTCAACTGGCATCACATCCAACAAACTACCAAGCAGATCAAGCAGACTTTCTTCTGAGTCTCCAGCTTCAGGTTTGTTCTGTTAAAGTTTTCACTTTTTTTCTAAAGGGACACAAATGATCAGTTTGTAACTGTAGTGTATTTTCCACTCTAGAGCTCTACTTATACTTGTATTACTGTAAGAGTTTAAGGGCCATTCCACCGAATGGGTGCCATTTCATTACAAAACTCTTCCAAAAAAAAATTCTTTTTTAAAGACTGAATTTATTAAATGCACACATTGAACTATTCAAAATCTGTATCGGTCCATCTCAGGTAACTTTATTTAATTATTTACACAATTTTTAAGTGGAAGATGGATGCATTTTTCTCAGTCCTGTTACCAAAACTTTTAAAAAGCATGTTTAAAAACATGTCAACACTTTCCTTCTTTTAAAGGACAAAACTATTTAGTAATAGGAATGAGTATCAATTATATTAGTATATAGGTATAATAGTTTAATAGTGAGCTGACCTCACTGCTAAAAAGGCCAAATCATATTTCTATTTAAATCTAGTGGGCTGCAGAGGTTTTTGTGAGGGCTGTGTTTAGAGGAAGGGGGTATGGTGTTCTGAGATAAGATAATAAAAATTTAAATTGATATTAAAAATAATAAACTCAACAAATAATGCCTTTTCAGTTTTTCTGTGGATAATGTTTTTTTTTTTTTTTTCACAGTGCATGGCACAATCAAACGCCATTCCATATACGAGTTTAATACATAATTGCCACAGGACAGAAATTTCAAGTAAATTTTCTGTCATACTTGCAGGAATGTAATATGCAGAAACAGCCATAGGTGCATTTTCACATTTATATAGATTTCTATGGATGTAGCCTAATATATTTACAATAAATTACATGACACTACTCACTCCTGCTACTATTACTTTGTTACTATATATATAAGTATAGGACATATGAGTAACAGGACTGAGATTTTAGGATAAAATGAGCAAATACATATAATCTAGCCACATGGAGTACATGCTAATATTATGAGAATACTCAGCAAATTATAGTGATTCACCAAAGATTTGTATTTTTAAAATAAGCAACATCTAAGAAATAATTAAGGTAACAGGAAAGTATATTTATAATGACGCTCACAGCCACAGTTACAATATCATCAAATCTACAGAAAAGAAAATGAGACCACATGCTTTCAGTCATTTCAAAAATATTGTTCTAATATTATGTTGAAAATGTGTCTTGTGTAATTTTCCCAGTTTTTTAAAGGGGGGAATGTTTTAGGGTAACAGGGCTGAGTGAAAACCTGTGGACATGACTAAAATGTGTATTTTATCCAAAGTATTATACATTTATTTTGAAATGCATGTATTTAAAGCACAGACAGGATATAGAGGTACACAAAAATGCAAAATAAAAATGATTTCTAAAGGATTTTAAACATATTTCATATTAAAATGTAGCGTTAGACAACGGGGACATGTGCAAATGCTATATTCTCAGTGTTTTATGTAGTTTTTAATACTTTTTTTAAATGATATATTTTAAATTTGCAGTTAGATTAATGTGCAGGACACTTTGCCTAGTAATAAAATGTATTTTATAGTTCATTTCTATGCATGTTTGTACCTATAATATCCTGGGGACAGAAATGGCACCCATTCGTTGAGTTTAATGGAGTTGTGTGACTACAGAGTTTATGTTGAATAAATGAATGCTGATGTTATATTCAAATACTCAATGTTAGTTCAGCAGTATCCATTCTGTGTTGTTAAATATTGTTGTGAGGACTTTTATTATGGCAGACGTGACAGCAGAGTGAAGAGAACGGAATAAACGAGAGGAGAGCGTTAAAAAGAGCTTGTTTGTGTCCAAGGGTTTTATTTTAATAATCTTCGAACTTTCTCAGTATTAAAGCCCCGAAAGCACCCACAAACAAGTATTACACTAATACTACTTTCGGTGTTAAATGAAAAAGTACAAATACTGTTATCAGCTTAACAGATATTCTCACTTTACAAACCATATGCTATAAAGTGCATCACAAGGCAAAAAAAACATGATAAATGTGGCAAAGGAAAGTGAAAACAGACCAAATCTACAAGTCTACAATAAATGTAATAATTAATCAATAATTGCTCTGTCCAGCCATACAGTGTAAAAATACTGGGTTAAACTGTGGTTATACAAATGGTAATCAATCTGCCAAAAAACGAGGTTACGCTACTTAATTTCAACATGTACAGTAGGAAATTTACAAAATATCTTCATGGAACATGATCTTTACTAAATATCCTAATGATTTTGACCCATGGCTACTGCTACAAATATACCCGTGCTACTTAAGACTGGTTTTGTGGTCCAGGGTCACATGTATCAGCTGATTTATGATCATTTCATAACAGAAACATTTTTAGATGACTTACCAAACCATTCTGACGTGTTAATATATCACACTCAGAAGAACCAGTTAGAGGATGACAGGTGGGATCCTTTTCCTGCTGTTTTACTTTTAACCATCACCATCGATTTTTCTTTCTTTAGCCAGCTGAGTGTTTTCAGGGGATTGCTCAGCAAGTCTGTCTTCATGAGGTCTAAAAGGTAAAATCTCTGGTTCTTGAAGATTTGTGTGAGTAGCTAGTCCTTTGGCCAAATCATATACGGTAACATTGGGGAAGTGCTTCAATGATTCAGTGACAAAAGTAAATCGGTAAAGTCTCTTGGAGACTCTGCGCTAATGTTAAACTTGAGTAAACTACTCCACAGGGACAAGTACTTACTGCCCATCCACCTAAAAAAAAGGAAGAAATAATTAGTATAACAATTAGTCTGCTTTCACTCTTTAAAAAAAGAAATGTAGTCATTTTGGAGATGTTCGTATCAAACATACTGGACCCCCCATTGCTATTGCTCTCTGAATCAAACATTTTTATATCAATGTAACAGTATAATTGTCATAGTAGGAAGAAATCGTACCAGAAGCACCCCAAATTTGTTGGAAAAATTTGTCATATGACGAGTGGTTTTGCATCACAAGGTCAATCTCAGATGCTTTCGAGTCCAAACCACACTCTTTACAGAGTTTCCTACACCTACACCATCGTTATGACATAGCACTGACTACTTTATTAAAAAATGATTTAGGATCCCACCTTCAGCTTGAAGAGCTCATCTCCTAGTCTTCGGTTATATCAAGATCAAGCACAACACATCTCTTAGTTTTCAGAATTTTCTCAAATTCAGTGTTCAACACAGTTTCAGATATTCTGTTGATGCCAATCCATGGAGCTCACCGATCATAACTCGGAGGAACTACGAAGGGGTTATTCCTGCCACCTTGCATATTTAAAGTGTCCCTATGTTA
Organism: Labeo catla; assembly: GCA_012976165.1. Classification (NCBI taxonomy): domain Eukaryota; kingdom Metazoa; phylum Chordata; class Actinopteri; order Cypriniformes; family Cyprinidae; genus Labeo; species Labeo catla. The sequence continues at coordinate 65,453 of VONZ01001743.1, read as the reverse complement.
ACAAGCACATTGTAGGTAACATAGAAATAATAATAACAAAAAGAACTAAACACCCAGAATAATAATAAATAACAACAACAAGAACTTACTTCCATGACCAACCATGTCTTGTGTCACCAGGTCCCTGAAGGACGTGATGTTGGTGTGGTTTTTCTTTTACTGTCCAAAAATACGTGGAATAATAAAAGTGGAATACATATTATTTAGTTCTAGGTACAGCACAATGAAGGGACAATAAGTTACAACTCACAAGGCACACTAAATACTCCTTTTTTGTGGAGGTCCATGATTACCACTTCAGGGTAGTATCCACAGATGATGCAGGAGTACATGGTTTGTCAATGCTTCAAAGTACATGTATCCATGAAGTACAGTGTCATGGCTGGGGAATTTTGTATTTTCAGTGGCTTCAAACAGACTGAGGACTCAGCTAACAGTGGTGGGATTCTACATGAATAATCAAAGAACATAAAGGGAAATTGTAATCTTTAGATTCAAGGACTTCAGCTGTAATATCTGGTACTATAACAGGCAAATAGCATTGCCAAGGATCATTCATAAATGCACAGAAATTAGCAGGTGGTCGTTGAAATGATGGGTCCCATCTGTGAACTCTTGGTAACGGAACGCCATTCTGCAGTTGCTGCAGACTTTATAGTAGTTGGAAATCCCTTAAAGAAGGTTTTGTTTTTCAAATTGCAATCAGTTAATAAACATTTCTGAACATTATTGCATTTCAAAAAATGGTATTTTATTTACCTTATACAACTCTTGTGAATATCAAAATCTTTGCTCTCTGTGTTATGAGGATTGGTTCACTTAGCATGTGATTTTCCTTGCACTGTAAGCAAAAAGTCTCTCTTGAAACAAGGGTGCATGGGAAATCACTCCCAGGTTGCAGGCCATTGATCAGTTCCTTTGGATCAAGTCTTTTTTTCTTTCAATGAGTAAGCACCATTTAATGGGTATTATTGATCTTGTAGCTCTTCAGTTTGGTGCTGAAAACATGGGATGGGGTCAGTCTTTTCAGTAGTCTTTGCCTTTGAAAAAGGGACTTCTGAGTTTGAAATAACTGATTCATGTGCCACAATTACTCTTCCAAGCTGGCTATAATAAGAGGTTTTTGGCTCATAATTAGAAATGTACCTCTTAGATGCAGGGCTCTCAAGTTTTGAAGACAGGCAAGAGTGACATCTCATTCCCCCCCACCCCCCCACCCACCCGGGGGTGTGGAATGGGGGTGTTCCATTAATAATATTATTATTAGTGTTTTTGTTGTTAATATTAATAATTGCTCAGACTTGCAGAAGAAAATATTTGACACATGACACTGACAATTTAACCAAATACAAAGTGTTTATTAAATTTTTGTGTGTGTGTTTATGAGTGTGAGTGTGTGTGTGTGTGTGTGAGAGAGAGAGAGAGAGAGAGAGAGAGATTATGACTGGTGTTGTTTGTTGTAAGTGTTTGTTGCCTTTTTGGACTCCTTTATCATTTGTGGTGTTGGCTCCCATTTGAAACAGTTCGGCTCAAGCCCAGCCATTTTCAGGGTCATGATTGAGGACAATGTCCCGTCCAGAGACAAGCTGTTTCGTGTTGAGGTTTTGTTCAAACCAACCATCGAAAATACCCTCTCAGCATCAGCATTAGAATGTGGAAGCACTAAAACCAAGGCTGCGATCTTTAATAGCCTCCCAAATTGGTTCAAGCCAGTCACCTTTGAAAAAAGGAACCAGGGGCCTCTATTTCTCAAATATTTTCCCTTCATCGTAATTACTAATGAGCAAGTCATGTTGTGTGCAAAATATTTCTTACCTTGTTCTTTATTGTGGACATTCTTCCCCAAAACTCCTCAACATCAAAGACTGTTGGGTCCTGGGGCAAGGCAATGTCCATGAGTTGGTACTCCATAAACTCCTCACTTACTTGGTCTTGTTCCTTTGGGTCTTGAAAAGGAAGGAGTTCCTGAAATCTTAAAAAGAGCACATGTGTACAAGACTGATTAGAATACAATGAGAGACAGATTTATTTTGTGATCATGACCATTAAACTTAAAATATATAATCAGTATGTGAAAACCCTTGCCTGTCTACAAAGTATAGGGCATCTTCAACCCCACACTCAGCTCTTAGCTGCACATCAATAAATCTTGCATGCTTCAGGAGAGCATCTTTCAACGGGAGTTTATCCATGGCATACTCCACAGCTCCGACCAAAAAGGCCAGTGCTGCCTGCTGGAATTGTTGAGCCTTCTGTGATGTGACCTCTCCAGCCTCAAGGAGCCTGTTTAGCGTAGCTCTGGTGGTGAAACCCACATTGAGTTTTTCTCCTATCAGTGAGACAGAAGACATAGAGAAAGCTAGTCAAATACAGGCATCTTATAGGATATCTCTGGGTTATACAAGTTTCAAGTTTATTGTCATATACACATAAATAACATTTATCAGTCATGAAATTTGTTGTGCTCAAAGTAATCTCAACTTTACAAATTTTTTTTTAAAGTTGAAAGTAGATAAATAGAAGAGGTAAAATAAAAAAGGATTAATTTAAGTTGAAGGATTAATTCTAAAAAGTGACAAGTGTGCCATTTAGGAGAGTGAAGATGGTTGAGTAAAGTTCAGCATTCTGATGGCTTGAGGATAGAAGCTGTCTCTGAATCTACTAGTGCTGTTTCTGATGCTCTTATATCTTCTACCAAATGGCAGAGGGGTGAATATATTGTTATTGGGATACCATACTTTTTAAAATTTTGTATCCATATTCCATCATCAGAAAGACCACTCAATCCATAGAAAAGGTGTATTTGTTGTGAATAAGCATACAGGTTTATCTCCCTATGTGACTTCAAAGCATTACCTGGCAGTCGGTGCAGTGGGTCCTTGTAGGGGATGTCATGGACTTCTCCTCCTCGTAGTGCTGCTGGTGTCATGAACCTCGAACAGAGTTTCTTGATGAATTTCGTCATCTGCAAAATGTAATGTCAAAAAAGATTAAAATGCATTATTAATGCAATTGCTACTCAGTTCAATGACTATGAGTAGATTTAAGTTTAGATAATTAAGTTATTTTTTCACTCTGTACAAGTAATTTATCAAGGGACACATGTAGTGCACAGAATCAAAAAATGTCAGCTGTTTTGAAATTAGATAGCTTAATTGTCTTTTTTGACAAAGTAACACAACCTATATTTCACAGGGGTGTTGCACTTAAGAAAGGAGACATCAATATAGCCAAAAATAGCCCAACCCTCCCATTTACCTCTTCATACAGCTGGAAAATGGATGCCTTTTCTCTCTGGAGAAGGAGGTTCAGTGTAGAGAACACTGGGAATGTGGCCTGAAGGAACAGGAGGTAGACTTCCGTCAGGGGATTGGAAAACGCCTCCACCAGCCTCCTGAACCTTGGTTGTTTCTCATCTGCAAATAGACAGGTTGTTAATATTGGGTGTCTCACATAACCATCTTGAACTAGTGCCAAAATATAATGTTGCCTTTGGCTTGCTCATTTGGGGATATTTTGGGGATATTTAATTTTATTTTATCAATCAATAAATTCCACTAGAAACAAACCTTGTTGTATTATTAATTTAATACTGTGAAGCTGCTTTGATACAATCTGTATTGTGAAAAGCGCTATACAAATATACTTGACTTGACTTGACTTGACTTACTTAAAGATTTGAAGTAGCTGGTGAGTGGGCCATACCGCTGCAGAATGTGGGTGATGCACATCTCCAAACTCAGCCACCTCACAGAAATGTACAGCAGCATTTCCATATAATCACTGCCATGGAGTTCACAAAATTCTGGTAAAATATGTAAGAAAAACAAACAAAATTAACCCAATTTTTCCTCAGTTTGGGTGTATAACACTGGAGCTAATTGAATTACAAACCTTTCAAGTAACCTTTACGGTTTGTGCTGCCCTTAAACCAGTATCCAACGTCAACCACAAGGTCCTCAGTGTCAAATCCAGATATCTGCAGAACGTGATATGAGCGCAAACATATATTATGTCATTATACAGCAAATTATTTACTTCACCTTAGCTTAACAGATATTTAATGGAAAGCAAACATGTTGAAACTTACTTCCAAAAACCTTTTCCCAGCGTGTTTAGCAGTGTTATGGATTATATGGCAGGGGCATCCATTAATGTAAATGCTGGGATTTTCCTTAAGCATTTTTGCCGCAATTGAATTTTTGGCTCCAGTGTTAACTGGGGCATTGTCAACTGACAGGCCGACACAATTTTTCCATGGTATGTTATGCTCTATCAGGACATCGTTGATTTTTTATATATGACATCAGCTGTGCCACAGTTTCTTCCACTTGTGGTGCACATGTCGAGGAATCTGTGCACAACTTTGGTGGTATCAAATACCCTTACAGTTAGGGGGTTCATCTTCTCTAGTCCTGTAACAATATGGTACATAACTAACTCTGCATGCATGTATTATTTCAGTGTGTGTGACATGAACATGAGGAAATGGAAACAGGCAATTTAGCTGTCAAAGGTATACCTGTGTCATTTGAGCCATCCGTGACCAGTGTAAAGGGATTTTCCCTCATCTTCAACACCAGCTCGTTTCTATAAAGTGGTGCAACTGCTTGATTAATGATGCACATAGTTTTTGTGCTGGCACTCTTGAAATTTTGAGCTGTGGGAGAGTCTTTGAAGCGTTCCCTGTACAAGGGGCTGAAATGGTCTGCCACAGCAAATGAAACATTGTGTTGAACCATTGCTACGGCAGCTTTCACCTCAGCTCTCCTTGTCTGCAACAGAAACAAATGAAAAAAATATATAGCTATGCTGAATACAAATTTGAATGTTAACCCTGATTTAACCCATATCTGCATGTCCATTAAAATTCTGAATTTCAGTAACAATAAAAATACATTACAGAGCAGTATTCTGTCCATGTCATGGATGAATGTCTCATATATGCCATAAACATATAATTGGTTGTATTATTTAGGAAAAATGGTATTCATGAACAATGTAATCAACCTTTTGGATTTAATGTGCTATGTACCTTGACCTCTTGCACACTCATTTCTGCAGTCACTGGCAAGTAAAAGTTTTTGACTGTGCTGGTTGACTTTAGTGCCTGCTGTTTGGCCTGATGCCCCTTACTTTCTATGTGCCTTGTCACATCCCGCACACCTTGATGGGCACAGGAGTTCTCTTGGCGGCAGATAGAACACCAGTAATAGGAGCTGGTGCTTCCTACAGTAATAAATGGCCATTTAGAGGTCCATTCATTATTAAAAGAGCTCTTGTAGGTGGCTGCTCCTGGTACTTTTCTCCCTTTTGTTTTGATGGCCTCTTCTGACACCTTAGCCATCTCCTCCACCGTCTCTTCCTCTTCCACCTGCACCGTCTCTTCCACCTGCACTGTCTCATCATCTTCCACCTGCACTGTCTCTTCATCTTCCACCTGCACCGTCTCCTCCTCTGTCTCCTCCTCTAATGTGCCTACCATTTTCACCACCTTCTCTGGGCCAGCATCCTGTAACCTGCCCTTTTTGGGGGGCTTTCCTCTCAGGGTGAATGAAAGGATGCCTAGTTGCCTTTTAAATGACATCTTTGAAAGACAGATGCAATGATTAATGCATCCATGGCCAGGATATAATTATAAAATATGACATGATTTTAAAAGTGACCTATAACATCAACTATGCAATACACTTGAATTAATTTAGTGCTAATAAAATTATTAAGCCTATTGGAGAGAGATATATTTATAATGTGACAATATGTCAGTCATCGTGTGATAACGAAAATATGACTAGGCCTAGATTACTTGTTCTGAGCAGATGTTGTCAGTGAACAGGCTGTAAAACTTTTGGCTAAGTAACAGACACTCATGGAAAACTGATGTTAATTATCTGGGAAACATTCTCTAACAGCTGTCAAGTGGTCATAATATTGTTTGTGTCAAACAAGTTGTGAATTTGCTGTAACAGGAGATCTTTACTTACTTTGTGCTCAAAGTGATGCTCGGAGCTCCAGTGGTTTCCTCTGTGGGTGAACGAGGAAGATGGTGAACAATTTCAGGATGCTTTTTTTCATTGGTTGTTGCGTTAAATCTTACCCAGATACAATAGTGCTATTTTCTGATTGGCTATTGTGTAGCCTATTTCTTTTTTTTGATTGGCTGATAAGTGGCAGGCTCGACTAAGAACTCCAGGGGAGACACACTTGAATCCTGCCGGTTCCATAGCGAGAGCGGCGCGGCCAGAGAAATGTTGGGCGCTGCGGTATATTAAATATATTATAAATAGTTTTTTCTGCGTGAGAAATACAATGTGTGGCGGGAGTGCGTGACAATAGACCGAAATGAGTGAGTGTCACGCTCAATGCGTGACACTTGAGAGCCCTGTAGATGAGGGCCCTGCAATTGTCATAGTCCATAGCTGCCATCCACTGCCCTTCAATTAACTTTTTTTCCTCTCCTCTCCAAAGCACTTTTGTTGCACCATCTCCATCAGTACTTCATTTAGGATGATTCTGTTATCAGTACTTTGTGGAAAGTAAGGCAGGGATTGAATGTGGTTGCATTCAAATGTCTTTAAACCACTTAAAAATGCAAATTGTACCCAAAGAAAGACTTCTGTACTGTCAAAATACCATTATCACTCTCATTATACTGGCTACACAAGTGTCATTCAGATGTAATTGTTTGTTTCACATCTGTATGTTTTCTTCGAATGTGAAGTTTCAAGTTTTTCTTGTTAACTTTCAATTCCACATTGAAAACATTTTACTCTGATCTGTTTTGAACCAGTATGGTACTTAAAGAAAAAATGCCTTTAAAGTTTGTTTTAATTAATGTTATTCTGTGTATACTTTGTGTTGGAAATAGTTCAGTGTGTTCTCAAAATAAAGTTTAATTTCATTCATTGCTTTTATGATGTTTGTTCCTTTTGTTTTTTTGTCCAGATTTCTCAGTACAAGATGGAGCAGTAACAGGTATGTGATGCCCTTAGATGTCAGCTTGGAAGTAGCAAGTATCCTATCAGATCATAGTAAAAAAGACCTGCCTCTGTCTGTCTGCACAGCTTATCTTATTTCTGTCTTCTGCTCAAATGTACATCTAGTCACTTGAAAATGTTATTTATTTTTTTTAAAAACTGTGTTTAGTTTTAAAACGTTTTTCAGCAGATATTTTGTGTGCAGTTTCAGAGTTTCAGCTTGTCAACACAAATCTGGTGCAAAACTTAAGATCTCAACTTTTTTTTCTCAACTTTAGCCAAATTAAATATTTGTGTAAAAGTGTAAAAAAAATAAATCTTTTTTTATATTGCACACAGACAGGCTGGATGTAGCCAGTTGGGAAGAGAAATATGATTTGTATTGTTTATTTATTATTATTATTATTTTATTTGTGTGTGTGTGATTAACTTCCCAAAACTTTAAAGTTTTTGTAGTTGTTGTCAGCCTCAGATCCAATTGGATGCTGGCAGGCAAGACAGAAACGTTTTCTCCTCATCTCCCAGTTAATATTGTGTGTAACTTTAAAACCACAGCTGTCATTTTGGAATATTTCAGCAGAATGTTCCGATATGAATGTTTCTAGTAAGATCTGTTTTGATGCATGATGAAGAAGGTGTAATGAATGAATTCACTCTGGCCATGTGACGCTGTAGTGGCCATTGTTTTATGTATTTATTTGCTTATTTATTTTTGTTTTATTAAACTATTAATACTATATGTACTGGTTATACTTTGTTTTTAAAAAGTGCATATTTCTAAACATCAGATATTACTAATCATTTTTACATTTTTTTTATTACACATACTGAATGATTGAAAAATACAATAAACTTTTTTTCCCCCTAATAACTGTACTATTTCATAGAATTTCTATTTCCATTTTTGATCGTTACTTTAATCCCTCATCAAATGAGTCTCTGTCTTCTGTATCATCAGTAATGATAAAAACTAGGCTGATTAATCCATGAGTGCAAATCTGAATGCATTCACTTATTTACTTATTGCTGCCCTTGTGAAATTTGGACATTACATTTTATTTTAGAACAACAGAACACACTGAACTATTTACAGCACAAACAACTACACAACACAGAACATATAAACAGGAAAACAGCATAACAATAATTAACATATAAACAGCAGGGAAACCAACTATACACATACAACTCCATACAAAAACAAAATGAAACAAAACAAAGAATAGGAACTAGAAACAAAAGGCAAAACAGTTACTACATTTCAAAGCGGTTGTACACAGCAGTCAGCTGGCTGGTGGGCAGGAGCTCTGCATCTGCTGTTTGCGTTTTTAATTGAGCTTGATTTAAATTCATATATTTAATTACACATATTAATACAGTCAGAAACTGTAACAATGTCACATATATTATGTATCATCTGCTACTGTTAATATGTGGACAGATCATGTGAAGACTAACCCATAATGTTCATAGTTGTAGAGGCCTGCAGGTAAAACAAAAAACTACAAGAACACAGTCCATGAGAAAATCAGAATTATATATTTAGACATTTAGGTTATGTTTACAAATTACATCATTTATACCCAAAAATTTTTTAAATGAGTGATTGTTTAAAGGGGTCATCGGATGCTAAGTTCACTTTTTCATGTTGTTTGAACATTAATGTGTGTTGGCAGTGTATGTGCAAATCTACCCTATAATGATAAAAATCCATGCAGTGGTTTTTAATTAATCTGTAAAAATAATATTCCCTTTTTCAAATCGAGCCATTCTCAGATGCCTGTCGTTGTGGCGTCACACCAACAGATGCCGCTCCCACGATAGTTGATTGACATGAGCGTCTTACCACAGATCAGCTATAACAGTCAGACCTCCATGTTTTGATGCTGGAGCAGGGATGTAAATTAGACAAGAATATCTCAGATTGAGTGATTGAGGTGTTGTGTTGCTGGATGTAATAATGAACATAGTGGTCGTCATTTACTCTCGACATCGCTAAAGATGCAGTGGATTACGTTTGTAATCATAATATCTGTCTATGTTCGTGCGAATAATTTGTGATCCAGCTTCACTTACAGCAGAAGTGAGTATAAGGTTTTTTTTAATGAATCTTTGTGATCGTCTTTCCTAATAATGTGCTAGTTAGCAAGTTTAGTGTGAAGGCCGGCAGATCTGGAGTCATCCTTTCTTCAAGTTTGTTGTGTAGCTGCTTCTCAGGCACCAAGTAGATGGTGTGAGTCGTTGAGGCCACGTGAGGATCATAAAAGACAATCTTGACAACATCCTGCACAAAATCAACAAACAACCATTAAGAGCACAGAATGAGGTTGGACTGAGAAATCCAACTTACTGAAATGCAATTTAAACTTCGTTATTCTTCTTCTTTTGAGACTAAAATTTCCAACTGCTACTTCACCTAGAGCTTTAAGTTGACAACCACCAAACTCAGGTCAGGTGCTACATCTTTTCTAATTGTTCAGACTTAAGGTTTTCATAAAATGAAGATTAAAAATCATAAAAATCCCAGAGATTTACATTTACTGACTGAGCCAACACTCTGGAATCTGCATCTGAAGTCAAATTTAGATGTATTTAATACAGCTCAGAGGAGACATGGCACTTTTAACCAGCCCTGATCTGCGACAGAACAAATTTTAATAGTGCTACGCAATCTCAGCCTTCAGTAAACCACATAGAGTCCAGTCTTTAACCAGAAACCCCAAAACTGAGCCGTATCTAAAGGTGTAACTGTGTTTTACTGCCTATTGATGGATCCATGGCTTTTTTATGTCTCAGTTTTGGGGTTTCTGGTTAAAGGCTGGACTCTGTGTGGTTTACTGAATGCTGAGATTGGGTCCCAGATAGCAAGAGAGCAGGTGAAAACCACTGAATCAATGTTAAAAATTGTTGATTTGTCAATGTTAATGGCATTAATTCAATTAATGTTAAAAAAAATGTTGACATTTCAACAAACCACCATTACTGTGATCAGTGATTGCTTTAGTTGGGTTCTTGATTCTTGCCTTTCAGTAAGTCAGTTCTTTTTCTGTGCCACAATAGTGTTTCAATGCAAACACTTATGCTATTAAAAACAGATGTTTTAAAATTAATTTGATGTAGATTACTTTTTGTGATAGGTGTCAAATGACAAAGTTAAGAAACATACTAAATAATATTTGTGATCTTTCATTACTGTATCACAAATGTAAAAAAAAAAAAAAAATTCTGTGACAGTACACAGAAAGATTTAGACATCAACACAACATACAAACCTCAACAATGGTGACAATCATCAAACTAATTCAGATAAACAGATCAACTGCAATGCATGCTGGGAATCATGAATGAGTTTTTACTATGTTGATACCCAGCATGCATTTCTGCATACAATTTTCTTTTGCTGATTGTCACCATTGTTGAGTTTCACACGCTGATTCTTGATGTCTAATTGACTCTGCAATTAAAATATTTTTTCTGTTAATTCATAAAAGTATGATAACCCAAGAGCCTAACTAAAGCAAACACTGATCACAACAGTGGTGGTTTGTTGAAATTTTTTAACATTAATGTTTGGCTGTTGCACTCACGTTTTTTGCAGGGTCTCATGCATGAAATGGCATTACAAAATGCAGCACTTAAGTTAAAAGACGTTCACTCCCATCTCCTTTTATGTTTTTACTATTCCACTGCCCATGTCACATCTTTATCAACACAAAGGTGCATTCTGTGAGTGGGTAAGAGGTTGATAATGGTTGCAGTGACTGGATGGACATTTTTTGGTCCTGAGACTTCCACAGAAGACATATGTTTGTTTTAATATTCAGACTACTTTGATCATTAATTGCTATCAGGTTGAGAGTTTTTTTGCAACACATCAGCATGACATCAGAGCAAGTCGGACGTAACTCGGACACTTTTCTAACCGGCATCTCGTGGTGATCAACGGTGATCGGTGCTGTGCTGATTTTGCTCATCTCAAACAAGCCTATTGATTTCTTAATTGTTTTAACTGATACTGATATGGATTTAAAATCAGTATTTTTGTTAGTCTGGGCTGTTTTCTGTTGATGAGTGATCAAAATATGACTAAATATTTTGATAAATAAGCTGTGTTACTATTAATATGAAACAGTCTCAAGTTTAAAATTATGCACATTTTATCACACAATTCTAAGAAATGTTGTGATGCTTCTCTTTTATACGGCGTGACAGATCACTTACTATAGACACTAGAGTGCGGATTGGGCCGCATTTTTCTGTCCGAGCCCGGCCCGCGTCCGACTGAGCAGTAACCGAACCCGACCCGAGCCCGACAGGCATTAAGATATTTATGTCCGAGCCCGATCCCAGCCCGACACAGTTAAAATCTAATTTTTTTCTCATACTAATGACACATGCACTTTTTTTGTGTGGAAAGCCCGCTTTTATTAAGCAACTGTAGGAGAGCATCAGCGCACACAAGGGGCAAAAAGCGCCGTTATAACACAGGCGCACACACAAGAGGCTTATCATATAGCCAATTGAAATTAAATAAACATAGCCCAACAAAAAATGGCCCAAGCTAACAGAACAAAATCAAACAATACAAAAATAACAAAACAAAAATAAAAATTAAATAATAACACAACAGGTTTTGTGGGCCTATCGATAACATTAACAGTGTCCCCAGCGATAACATTAACGTAACACAAATGCAGCCTATTGAAATGAAAATCACTCTTACCATTTTCCTCGAAAACTGTATAGGCTACTAAAGTGCAACATGGGATCTATTTACATAATCCATCCATCAAAGTTTAGGCTAATCCATGTTCTTATGCAGAAAAAGGATTGCATCAACGGTGGATGGCTTTAAGGCTGTCCTCTTCTGCTCGATGGTCCTGCCAGCAGCGCTGAAGTTGCGCTCACTGCTACTGCTGCTGGCTGGAATGGCAAGGATGCCACGGGCAAGGACACTAAGCTTCGGGTAGTTGAGCTGCTGATCTCTCCACTAGCCCAAAACATCTCTGTCATCCTGCATTGCATGATTATGAGTTGAGTACCTCTCGACTTCGTCCGTGGCATCTGCCACAGGTACATTTTCCCACTCCTCAAAGTCAACTGCAGCTTTCTTGGGCGCAGGTCCTTCAGCGGCCTCCTCAATGTTGTGGAGGTCTTTGAGCTGTCTCCGAACCTCCAGGTGAAGGTTGTCTCTCTCTGAAGAGGACAACATTCAGAGCTGGCTATATTTAGGCCAAAGGAAAGTTGCAATTTTTTGGAGTTCTTGGATCTCCACGCAAAATCCAACTGAGATGCCGCTCGCGGATGATGGCTTGATAGGGGCTGTCAGTCGTCTTTCTGTTGCAGTGACGCTTCAGTCGCTCAAACCACAGAAACACCAGGTTTATGGTTGGGTACTGGTCCCCTTCAAGTTCACGCTGAGCATCATAAAATGGTTGCAGGAACTCGACAAGAAAATCAAGGACATCTGGAGATATGGCATCTATCCGCCAGCCCTCTGCACGGTCATTTAGTTTTTCGCGTAGTTCTTGATAAACCGACTTGACAGAATTTAAGGTCAGATAAACCGTGCTAAACCTCGTGTCTGCCATTTGGATGACGGTTTTTGATAGCAAAGCTGCCATGCCCGTCCTTTTTGACATATTTCACCAGTGCCTTGGTAGCTTGCAGAGTCTCGGCAACAGTCGGAGCATCTTGGGGCAGTTGTGTGGGGTCCAGGGCGTGTCGCATCACCGTATTATAAAGGTGATCTTGGCAGTCTAGTCTTCGATATGGTCTGAGGGCACTGATGATGTTTGAGCCTTGGTCTGTCACCCACACCACTTTATTTAGCAGACTCATATCCAGGCCATACTCCGTTAGAAGTCTGATGATTTCTCTCCTAATATTCTCCCCTGTCTTAGCCTCTTCCAGTGGGAATGCGGCTGTTGTTAATACGGTGCTTATCATTTTAAATGTTCGTGTCACGAAATGGCAAGTGATGGTCATGTAACTTAATTTGTGGTAATCCTCCGTCCAGATATCCGTTGTCATTCCTATGGAATTCACCTCAGTCAGAACGTCATTTAGCTGCTCAACCAGCTTTTTGCGTTTCTCTGTTGCCAGCTCACGGCACCGTTTTGACACAGTGGTGGGGTCAGGCAGTACGTCCTGCGCTGCCACTGAACCATATGTAGCACCGACGTTAATAAGCTGCTGGGCCAACTCAACGAAACCCCCTCCTTCGATGGAACGAAATGGCCTTATGTCTTTACAGCAGTACTCAACGCATTTCTCAGTCAGTTTTTGTTTGGCCTGCTGAGGGATTTTTCTTGAGGTACTAGTAAAGGTAGTGATGCTCGGCTGCAGTAGCCCAGGTGATTTACAACCTCTATCTACATGACACTGCAGGGCGGAATTCCCGGTCCTCTTGCTGTCATATGTCATGAGAACTCCGCAACCCTTACATTGAACATAACCAACAGGTTCATCGCTATCGGCCTTGACAACTATATAGAAATACTTCCACACAGCTGACTTTCCTTCATTTTCGGTGGTTTTAAAATCTCCTGAGGCCAACTTCTTTTTAACGTCTTCCATCGTTGCTGAGTGCTGACACATGTAGCTTAATACGCAGTTACGCACGTCGTTCGTTGTCCTGGCTAGTTTGACATATTTCCGCATACAGGAAGACGGATTTGGGGTAATATTTTACATTTATTTTAATCACAAAAACGAACCTTTGCATCAAGTGAAACAGCCCCATTGGCTACCTACTAAGCAGTTTTAAATTTTAAATGGTCAATGCCTTATCGCGCTGATGTGACCGAGCCCGACCCGAACCCGAGCATCCTTTCTAAATATCTGTCCGAACCCGGCCCGGCCCGTCGGGTACCGTCGGGCTCAGGTCGGGTATCCATCCTCTAATAGACACATCAAGTTTAAGTGACAGCGCAGAACACACTCACACCAGTGAGAAGAATAATGAAAAATAGAGTTTGGTCTTTTTCTGAGCAACAAAAATACAAATAAACTCAGATTTCAAATATTTACAGATTCGTTCTGGTGTAAAATATGATTTCAGTGATAATTAAAAATCCATCTTAACAGGAACATAAATGCACCTTACACAATGATTAAACATTAATTATATTCCTTCTTGTATTCTGTTGTGACAGTTCCTAATTATTTTAATCACACAGAAACATGCTGTTAGTCACTGACAGTACAGAAGGTGCAAAAACAAAAATAGAAGAAAATGCAAATGTTGATGTGGATTTTTACAGACTCTCAGTCTCCACCACATTCAAATGAACAGACTTCCAGAGAAACACAACAACACAAAAATATCAGAAAAACAAATGAATGAGGAAGAAAAATGAAAAGGGCCTTTGTTTAGAGTAATAAACAAATGACGTGACACTGAATGAGGGATGAGAGCAGATATAATAATCACACTAAATCTGCAGACAGAAACATCAGACTCAGGACAGAAACACACGACCTCTAAAGTAAGAACAACTCACATCTTCATTCTTTAACTAGAATTAGACTTTTAACATGCTAATATTGTCATAATCATTGTGTACGGTGCATTTATGTTCCTGTTAAGATGGATTTTTAATTATCACTGAAATCATGTTTTACACCAAAATTAATCTGTGAACATTTGAAATCTGAGTATTTTTCTTCCTCATAAATGAACCAAACTCTATTTTTCATTCTTCTTCTCACTGGTGAGTGTGTTTGTGGTTTTATTTATAGTTTCTAGTTTCATTAGGTTTGATCCTGTTATGAAAAGCTTTAAAGCAAAGTCTCTCTTTCACAGCTCTCTGCTCCGTATCTAAATGTGTTCAGCGTCAGTATCACTTTATAAATGAGATGAAGACCTGGACTGAAGCTCAGAGATACTGCAGAGAGAAATACACAGATCTGGCCACCGTTGACAACATGAACGACATGAACGAGCTGAACAAGAGTGTGAATGATAGAAGTGTTCAATATGTCTGGATTGGGCTGCAGAAGACGGGTCGTGATGAATGGCAGTGGTCTTCAGGTGAACCTGCGCTCTATCTGAACTGGCGTACTGGAGAGCCAGAAGGCAGAGATGATTGTGCTATGATGTATAATGGACAATGGGGTGATTTGCCATGTAGTGATAAACGACATTTCATCTGCAACAACAGTGAGTTCATTTATAGATTCACCATATACCCCTCACTGCTACCAATCTACACTCCCTCCAGAACTCTGAGATCCGCCAGTGAGCGACGCCTCATTGTACCATCACAAAGAGGCACAAAATCAGTTTCCAGAACATTCTCTTACACCGTTCCTGGCTGGTGGAATGATCTTCCCACCGCTATCCGGAATGCCAACTCCCTAACAACTTTCAAACGACTGCTGAAAACCCATCTCTTTCGACACTACTTCACATAAAAAAAAAAAAACTCTACTCTTTTCCCTTTCTAGCTTGTACTTATTTGAACAATGCCTGTTATATGGTAATTTGAGTGCTTCGTAGGTCGTCTTGCCTCTTTAGGACAAATCGCTTGATGTATTCCCCACCTGTAAGTCGCTTTGGATAAAAGCGTCTGCTAAATGAATAAATGTAAATGTAAATGTAAATATACCAAATTTTAATGGAATAATAAACAGTATTAATATTTAATTTGATTGTGACTTTAGAAGAAACTGTGGATATTTGTCACACATCTAATTCTGAGACAATTTCTGTATCAACTGAATATTTGACAGAAGAAAAGACATTCACTAAACACACTTTCATCTTCTGTTGTCCCTCTTTATGATCATTTGTTACAATGAAAACTTGCAATTAAAGAGCCTAAAAATATTAGAGATCTAAACTGATCTTATATTATTAATAATAAACATACAGCAGTGACTAGAGGTGATTCAGCTTGATATTTTCAGCCTTCAATATCTCAACACAAACCTACAAGGGCTTTATTTCATGGTATAATGTAAAATATCTTGAACATTGTGAATATTCAATATATCACCAGCTGTAGAAGCAGATCAAGTCTATGAATGACGTGTTTCTGATGTTTCCACCGCTGCTCCTGTTCACATCCAAACCATAAAGCAGAGTAAGAATAATAAACTGATTTATGATTTTTTTTGCTCTTGTTTTTCTTAAAGCAAACACAGGACTCGTCCTTGCCAATCAGATGATGAATTGGACAGACGCTCAGAGTTACTGCAGACAGAATCACACTGATCTGGTCAGTGTGAGAAACCAGAATGAGAATCAACAGGTTGAGCAGTTCATTAGTGATAGACACTTATCTGGATCATGGATCTGGATCGGTCTGTTCAGAGACTCATGGCAGTGGTCAGATCAGAGTGACTCCTCATTCAGATACTGGAGGTCTGGTCAACCTGATAATTATAATCGTGGTGAATACTGTACAATGATTGAACAGAACACTCAGGGACGATGGAATGACGTCTCTTGCATCAACCGGTTTCCTTTTGTGTGTCATGAAGGTGAGTAGATCCTCACAAAACACACACAATCCATCATCACCTCCAGATCTCTTAAAGTTCACACTACATGTCTGACATGACAAATTCATCCACAGTGTTTGTTCTGCATGTTGTTTTTGATCAGTCTCTCTCTAGTTTCTGCTTGTGGTTTGTTTTGTTTCCAGATAAACTGATTCTGATCAAAGAGAATCTGACGTGGTCTGAAGCTCTGAGTTACTGCAGACAGAATCATGTGGATCTGGTCTCGGTTCATTCAGAAGAGATTCAGCGTGGTGTGATGAACGTGGTTAAACGGGCGTCTACTGCTGCGGTGTGGTTGGGTTTACACAACTACTGCAGCATGAACATGTGGCTCTGGGTGAGTGGAGAGATCGTGTGCTATCACAACTGGGCTCCAGGGAACGGAACGACACGGGAAAACTGCAGCCTCGAGAACAGAAAAGGAGCAGTTCAGTCTGGAGGAGATCAGCGCTGGATCAGCCTTCCTGAATCTCACAAACTCAACTTCATCTGCAGCAGATATTAAGAGTGAGAAACACCCTAATGTGTTTACTTACATTAATGTTTGCATAGGCTCCTTCATTATTTTTCTGATTTACTTTATGTTTGATTTGTTCTTTAGTAAGTTCTGAGTGAATCTGATTATTGGGTGTTAAAATTGGCCTAAAGTCTGTTTTTTTTTCTGTATTATGAATTATGTGTTGTTTAAGAAACTCTTTGTGTATCTGGTGTGGTTATGACTACACATGATTACACAAACACATAAAAACAGAACATCAGCTCAACTAAACTCATCTACAGTCAATATTTCCTTCTATACAGGCATATGAATATTGCAATATATAATTCTTTAAATACCTGCGTTTTCCCAGGGGTAAGTGCTGCCACACATAGAGTGTAAGTCTGTGGGAAACACTGATATATATTGTTATGAATAAGTTAATACTCTAAGAAAATATCAGTAACATGTAACAGGGATCCCAGTTTAAAAGATCTCTGAATTCTCTGCTCTCATTCCCAAGGAAAACAAAAAGACACAAACCTTACTATCATGATCCAATTCAACAATGATCAGGAAGAGACAGAAGCCAAATTTAACAGAAATAAATCACAATTTGAGAATAGTTCACTTAGTTTAATGAAGGATGTAGAGATCCTCAGATGCAAACTGTCTGTTTTGCTTCAAGAGAGCAACCATACATTTGTGTTGTTTTACTTGCTTTCTTTCATTCTTCATTGTTTCATTCATTTATAATCATTTATCATTGAATCGCTTTATTATTTAATCATATAATAATTTTAACCATGCATATACTTCTTTCATTGATTCATGTATTGATTGGTCATTTATATTATTGTTTTCTATTGTTTTATGAGTGAATGTTTATAGAAATTCAAGGTTTATGGGATGTTGTTGTGAATCAGTTCAGTAAAACACTGCTGGTTGGATTTGTGTTCATCAGATGAAATCTGATCATTGAAACATACACAACTAAGATTAATCAATAAACTGCTCTTTCTTAATCATCATCATTCTGTCTCCTGCTTTTACTCAGTCAACTTCTTTAACCCTATGATTATTCATGTAGGGTAAGGACAGTCAAATCTAGCTGATACCATGAAGTACTCACCTGTCTGCAGGTTGCAGTCCTCCCTCGTGATTGTTGTTTGAGGCTCAGTTTCTGGTTATAAGTAAAGACTAATGGGAGGCAAACGTAACAATAAAAATCTCTTATTTTACAATACAAAACTAATATATAAACTTAATGTAAAGCTAAATAAAGTTAATGAACCATATTGTAACAAACAAAAGGGTCTTTAAATGGGACATTGAATAAAAATTCACTTTTACATGCTGTTTGATTATAAACCCTACGGGCTAGGCACCTAACAATGCTAAAAAAAAAAAAATCATTCACTTTTTTTTAAATGCTTCAAAAACGTAAACAGCCTCAGTTACCAAACTGTTATGATTTTGGCCCCGCCCACTACCACTGATGGACTGTCCCATATTAGCATATTTCAGTCATCAGTACACATTTTCTCCACGCTCAAGCAGATGTAGCAACAATGTCTCAGAAGCAATGCAGGAGATTTGTAGTTGTATGTAACAGTGAACATAAGGCCAGTTTCACACCATCTACGCTTCCAGTGTGCAGTCTGCAGCTGCAGTGATGATGAAATGTAATAGTTTGTGTTACAGACTTAAAATAAAAGTGAAAGATAAAACTATTATGATAATGGGCACCCCAAAACATATATTTTTTAAATTTGTTTCCTCTTCTTCAGTTGTATTCTTTAAGAGACTCTTTGAAAATGTGTTCTTGTGTTCTTTTAGATGCCTGTAGGTGGTGCACTATGCTAAAGTGATGATCAAATAACGTTCTGGCCAAAGGTCAAAGCCATTAAAGAAAGCACCAGAACGCTACATATTGTATTCTGTTTATTTCATCATTTCTTACAGCTACTACGTCTCATCCTTCCCTGTTTGAGACCGGTAACATTTGCATAAAACTTACATAAGTTTTAAGAGTTTGCATAAGATTCTCGGGGCCACTAAGGACACATTAGTTTTTTGATGGTAACACATGACCAAATAAACAAAAAAAAAAAACGGAAGAGAGGGGCAGGGTGAGCAGAACTCATTAGCATTTAAAGAGACATGCATTGAAATGGGTCGCTGTGAACAGAGCTGTTTTTGACAAGGTAAAAAGGATGCTGTTTTACACAACCATTGAGGAATTTTAACCAAAGAATTTGCAGGTACAATTTATGAAGACCCTAAAGAATCAAACCTACTTTATTCTCTGTGTTTTTTGGTTTGATTAACATTAATGACACAGAGGGGTCTATATGGGGGTTATTCATTAGTGTCACGCCCCCAGCACTCCTTACTAAAAATATATATTCATGCCCTTTACAAAGCTACTACCAAAGTCAGAACAGTTACTTGAGGAAAAAAAAGGGTTGCTTTACCTGGTTTTGTGAAATATATCCACCGCATCTCTCTGGGTCTCTGCAGAGCATGTGAGATTGTCTGTGGGAGAGTCGACAGATCTTGAGTACGAAGATCAAGCAGTACCAAACACGTAGGCCAAGGGGAGATTTTCCACTAGTTAATTGAACGTGGATGGTTTCATCATCTCGGGCAGATTAAAATAAAAATGATAATAATAGTAATAAAAACAAAAATGTGTCACTAAATATACTTGGGCAGCCACTTAAATACCAGGGCGGCCCGTGTGGGAAGGATCTGGATAACACCATATGGAGCAACTATAGACCAATATCAAATCTTCCCTTTATAGGCAAGATTATTGAAAAAAGGTTGTTTTTTATTCAGCTGAACTGCTTAAACTCAAATGGATACATGGACAATTTTCAATCTGGTTTCCGACCGCGACAGCACTTATAAAGATAAATAACAAAACTCTAGATAGCGCAGTCCGTTAGGTCTGGCTCAATCTGACCGGACGACATCATTGTCACATGGCTGCTGATTGGTTCTCTCCTGTATCAGTAGCCAATGATCTCACTGCTCAACATTCAGATACCTGGCTTTTGTTTACTGTAGCAGTTCACAGCGCTCTTCACAAACCCTCCACCTTCCCCAGCTCCACCTGTATAGATCTGATCTGGGGTGATTCATGTATGCTGAATGGGGGTTATTCATATGTGTTATATGTGCAGCAGCAGTATTTCTTACATAATCACAGCAGCATATTGTGAATGTGTTAGCAGTAGCAAGTCTCAGTACTTCAGGCATGTGATCAGCTAGAGACAAAAAAAGCGGTAAAATCTGGCCAAGCCCCAAGTCACGCCCACAGCACTCATTATTAAAAATATGTAATTTAGCATATTAAAAGATATATCTTATATTGTAATAATATAACTTATCTGCTCACCAAGGCTGAATTTATTTTAATATTGTCAGGTATTATTACAAATTAAAAAAAAAAAAAATCCAATTATAATATATAAAACAATGTAAAGTTATTCCTAAACGGTGATACACTTTATTTTTCAGGATTTTTGGATAAATAGAAAGTTTAATGAACAGCCTTATCTATTTCTCACTTTCATGCATGATGAATAAAATTATTAATTTCTCTCTCTTTTAAATCTTACAGAAATGTATGAGTGGTATCATTGTTTCCACAAAATTATCAAGCAGATAATAATGAGAAATGTTACTTAAGCAAATCAGCATATTCAAATAAGCTCTGAATGATTATGTGACACTGAAACTTCTCTTTGTAAACAACAGCAGATTTGTAAATGTTTCTAATGATGAATGTTTTGTTCCCAAATGAAAATGAAAGAGGCTCATCTGAATCACAACTAACACCAGTACTGTAACAGCAGACATGTACAGTAGTGCATCATTTCTTAGGAAAGTTTTGATCCCCTTCAAAGTAATAAAGCACCTCTCTGTTGTCATAGGTGTGGTGATTATGATCTTCAGAAGACTGACAGTGTCTGTTAAAGCACTTTGAAGATTGTTCTCAATGAAAACCTGGTACAGAGGCACTGCACCACTGCCAACCCTAAACTCAGGGTTCTCATAGATGAGGGACAGTTCTGTTTTGAGCTTGGTCTTTTTCAGCATGGGTTATGCCTCCACTGTTGTTTTAAGTGCAGATTCAAGAAACTTCACACTGTGTTGTGGAAACAACTCTACATGCAGCAATGTTGCACTGATGAGGTGCTGTGGGTGAAGTGAAAATCGCTCCTCAGTATGAATCAGGATGGTATCACATATCTGTAAAACATTTTTATCAAAGTGATTCTGAGTGAACGTAACATGTACATTATATTATTACTAATGCTTGAACTCCAGTATTCCCTTACAGTGTTTACTTCTCCTGATCTTGATCTTGCTATTGGTTTCCTCAACAAAACAAGGTCTACAGTAGCATTTCAATAAATAAACCACCTATTTTCTTAGACTAGTCTTAAAAGTTAGTGATGTAATTATTTTCTTCTAGACAGTTACTGTCCTTTTTAGTTGATTGTTTGGCTGACTGCTAGTTGGTCAAACTAGTGCTTAATATCTTAACACAGTGGCTACTGGACTGGTCTGATATAAGTTCCTATTATTTGTCACTAAAAGATGTTATATCCACTTACAAACAGAAACAAGATAATGGCATGTGTTGTAATTTGGGTTAGGATGGTTGAGGTAGACAATATCGTTTAGTCAGTATAAAAACTGTAAGTCTATGGAAAGTCCCCACAATTCATGAAAACAAATGTGTGTGTGTGTGTGTTTTACCTCTGTAACTAGCCTCCGTTGCTCTCCTGGTCCCAGGGAGTGGAGTGGAGATTTTACAGGGTTAACGTTAGGTTCGTGTCCGGAGTTAATGACACCTGAGTCGGCCATTGGATTATTGGATTGGATTATTTACATCTTGAATCAGCATTTGACTAAATTCTACAAAGTCCGGCCTCCTGTGAGTGACAGAGAGACAGGCGTAGTGATCATATGGTGATGGTGAAAACATATTTTTCACAGATGAATTTACAATCATACAAATATACAAATATACATGTAAGTACTTTATATAATTATTATTTTGTGTGTGTGGTTCAGGGAGGGCAGTGCCCTTGTAAAACAGAGAGGTTGTGCTTTCTGCCGTCTCCATGAAATGGAGCGCTAATTGCCTCTCAAAGAAATCCATAGAATGCTTAAAACGTAGCCTATATTAAATGAACCAATAAAAAAATCTCTGATTACGCAGTTGGAATGAAAAGGTACACTATTAAAGATGTCTATGTGGAGATGGTGAGTGCAGCGTCGGCATTCGGGAACTTCATCTTTTCAGCCGACACTGACTGAGAAAGCAAGTTTAACAACAAATGTTTTCTTCCCCCCCCCAACACAACACATTTATTATCATTACTTTTGCCGGTGCACGCTTTATGCACGTGCATGAGCACAGAATAGGCAATACGCCTATATATTAAAGGATGGCTACTATGTTATTATACTAATGCAACGAGGACACTGAGGCAGAAGTAGAATCCATGTGCGGTTGTTTATTAAGGACTGTAGCAGCAGACAAATACTAGAAAGCAGGCAGTGGGTCAAAACCATTACAGCAGTCCGATCGGTCAACAATCCAAGGGGTAATCCAAAAGACAATAGTGAGAAGGCAGACTTCGGGTCCAAGCCGTAACATCATTCCAATCAGGCAAACAATACAGAAAGGGTAATACAGGAATTCGTAAAACAGAAAGCAAGGCAAAATCATACACACAGAATCAGGCAGAGAAATAATGTAAACACGCAATAAGGCAGGTTAACTGGCAATACTTCACAAAGAGCATATGCATTGTCACTGGTTAAATAGTCTTCAAACAGGAAGTGAATGTAGAAGAAGCAGAGGGAGCAGTAACAGCCAGTACTCGGGTGAGAGCTCCCTCTGCTGGCTTGGCATTAAAATTAATCAATTTAATATACAGTAAAGGTGCGAGTAGTTGACTAGAAAAATCTTTAGTCAAGGGCAGGCCTACTTGGTACTTTTCATTTTTAAAATAAAATGCTGTGACATTTCGAAAAGTGCACCTGCTAATCACGTTACATTATATTGCAATGCAGGAGTTATGATTGCATAATGAGTCAAATGTTTTTGTTTTACTTAATTTTTTATGTGTGTGGGTGCTATGGGGCTGCTCTTGGGGGTGCTGAAGCAGCTGCTAGCCCCTTTTTAGTGCCACCCATGTTGATACGATTATAAAAAAATATTTCTGCACACCTGTGGCAACGCCCCTGCTAAGTACAACTTTGTTACTGTCCACCACTGGAATTAACTCAGTGTTTTTTGTTTGTTTCAATGAACACAACCAGGGTATGCTTTAAGTTAAACAAAACTCTTTTGTTCAATTAATTCACTTAAAGTAAGTAAATGTAATGTGCAACACTGAAGACTGTAGTAATTCAGCATTTGCATTACAAGAATGAACAAAATTTATTGTAAAATAAAAAGGGACAATTGTACTCTTAATTTCATCCCATTTAATTTAAGGCGAGTATTGATTTCCCAAACAACAACAAAAAAAACAAAAACAAAAAAAAAACAACGATTTTTCCATGCATTGTTTCAAAAAATATTTACACATGCTGCATAAAAAAACCAACTATGGTATTGAACATAATTATATTCACATGTACACACTTGGACATGTGCTGAGATGCAGAGATGTTATTGTATGTGTGTCAGTTGGTGTTTTCTGGACAGCAAAAGCTCTGTGTGGGTGTAGGATCTGTTGTGTGGTGGTGTATTCATTTCCAGTAAAACTCCAGATCTTCAATATCTTGCACAGTGTGTCCAGTGTCATGATGAGTGTTTGTAGCTATTCCAGTGAAGCAATATTCATGTGTCCAATTTTAATTACCAGGGCATTGTGTGTTGTGATTTTTATTTGAGGCAGTTCAAGCAGAGCATCAATAATGTCTGTAATGTTCAAGATCTACAGGTGTGCTGAAAACTTTATTGCCAGTTTCTGCATAGAAAATTTTTCAGGTGTTTTTTTTTTTTTATAAATGCTGTTGATTTGAAGTATGTTTGACATTTTGGACTGAGTATTCTTGTACTGGATAGGGACATGTTACCAATGTAAGGTTTTAGTGGACATATGTAAGTGTTTGTGCTCCAATTATTTTACATTCTTCAGTGACTGAAGTTGCTGAGGGAACAAACATCGTCGAGCCTTGAGATGAGATGCTTGTATACTCAGTGTCTTTTGTTGTGGTTTGTCATCAAATTTTCTGACTGAGATGTTACTCATTCTGTACCACTAGTCGATGTTAAGGCAATGTTCCCCCCAGACTGTGACTTCTGCTGTTTTGTTGGATACTGTATAAATGGTTTCACATTTCTCATGATGTTGTGACCCTCACTGTCTTTTTGGACAATTTTTACATGTATTAACACCTGTTGAAATAGAGGCATTGGCATAGATTAGTATAATAGGAGTATATTAACGCTGTTCTTTTCCATTTCTGTATGGTTTATTTCAAAGAGATGTATGAATATTTAAAGGGATAGTTTACCCAAAAATCAGATTATTATTTTACCACAATCAAATGAAGATTTTAAAATACAGGCTAAGTGTCACTAATTAAACAACTATATGTTCAGTCTAAAATTCAGCTTTGCATAAACCATTATTAAATATGCATAAACAGCCTTTTCATTAACAGAATAAAATAATCAGGGTTGATAGTAGGGCTGGGCAATATGACAATATGACCTGTTCCTGCCCACTGATTCCCCACTGCAAAAAATCAAAAAATAAAAAAAAATAATAATAAAAATAAAAAATAAAAAAAGCTTTACTTGAGTTTTTTTTTTCTAGACAACGAAAAATTATAATATTGTTTTCAGAAAACAATAAGTAAAAATAAAGTGGATTGAAGCAAAATAATCTTGTTTTTGGTTTGAAATAAGATTATTTTGCTTGTTTTAAAGGAAAAACTCACTTCATTTTGACTTATGTTTTCTGAAAACAAGACAGTAATTTTTACTTGTCTGGAAAATGCTTCATGATTTAAGTAGGAAAAGCATGTTTTGCATCAGGTCTCTGATGGCATGTCTGTGCAAGCAGGGTGTGTGGAAATATGCAAATACACAGGTTGATAATGGTTACAATGACTGGATGGACATTTTTTGGTCCTGAGACTTCCACATAAGTCATACATTTGTTTTAATATTCAGACTACTTTGATCATTAATTGCTATCAGGTTGAGTTTTTTTGGCACACGTCAGCATGACGACATCAGAGCAAGTCGGACGTAACTCGGACACTTTTCTAACCGGCATGCATCTCGTGGTGATCAATGTTGATTGGTGCTGTGCAGATTTTGCTCATCTCAAACAAGTCTATTGATTTCTCAGTTTTAACTGATACTGGTATGGATTTAAAATCAGTATTTTTGTTAGTCTGTGCTGTTTTCTGTTGATGACTGATCAAAACATGACTAAACATTTGTAGAGTGCCTGTCATTAAATAATTCCAATAAGCTTTTTTGCCTTTCATATGAAACAGTCTCAAGTTTAAAATTATGCTCATTTTTTTTTTTACACAATTCAAAGAAGAAATGTTGAGTTGCTTCTCTTTTATACGGCGTGACAGATCACTTACTATAACCACATCAAGTTGAAGTGACAGCGCAGAACACACTCACCAGTGAGAAAAAGAATGAAAAATAAAGTTTGGTCCATTTCTGAGAAACAAAAATACAGATGAACTCAGATTTTAAATATTCAGAGATTTGTTTTGGTGTAAAACATAATTGAAAATAATTAAAAATCCATCTCAACAAGAACATAAATGCAGTGCATACAATGATTAAACATTAACATTTTAAACATTTTATAAACTCTAATTATATCCCTTCTTGTATTCTATTGTGACAGTTCTTAATTATTTTAATTACACAGAAACTGCTGTTGGTCACTGACAGTAAAGAAGGTGCAAAACAAAAATAGAAGAAAATGCAAATGTTGATGTGGATGTTTACAGAGTGTCGGTCTTCACCACATTCAAATGAACAGACTTCCAGAGAAACACAACAGCACAAAAATATCAGAAAAACAAATGAATGAGGAAGAAAAATGAAAAGGGCTTTTGTTTAAAATAAACATATGATACCAGTAACATTAAAGCTAACAATTAGCAACTTTATCTAACTTATGTGACTTGTTTTGTTTTTCCTCTCAATGCAGTTTTGACTATGCAGATTGTTTTAATCCATGCAAAAGAAAACCTTTACAAATTATTTTTAACAATTTAACTGATTAAACTGAAAATCATTCTTACTGTCAGTTAATGGGTCAATGCTATCACCCCTACCCAGAAACACCTGCTATGGCTTTCTGATCTGTTTTATCTCTGAGTTTGTTTTCCTGACTGACGTCATTTGACTGTTTCTCAGATAATACTGATAACTTTATTGACTTCTACATGTTAACTGTGTTCGAATTTTTCCTGTTTGAATTTGGCCTGAAATTGAAGTTGCAGTTGATTTAACTACCCTATTATGACATATTTCCAGTTGTGTGCGAGTTTATACCCATCAAGATGAATAAATTGGGTCAATTTATGTTGACAGTAAAGAATTTGCAAGAACATGGAAAACAAACAGAAAGAGAAGAAAATGCAAATGTTGAGGTGGACATTTACGGTATCTACCACATTCAAATGAACAGACTTCCAGAGAAACACAACAACACAAAAATATCAGAAAAACAAATTAATAAGGAAAAATGAGTAATAAACAAATGATGTGACGCTGAATGAGGGATGAGAGCAGATATAATAATCACATTAAAGCTGCAGACAGAAACATCAGACTCAGGACAGAAACACACGACCTCTAAAGTAAGAACAACTCACATCTTCATTCTTTAACTAGAATTAGACTCTGACATGTTAATATTGTCTTAATCATTGTGTACGGTGCATTTATGTTCCTGTTCAGATGGATTTTTAATTATTGCTGAAATCATGTTTCATACCAAAACGGAACTCTGAATATTTGAAATCTGTATTTTTCTTGCTCAAAAAATGGACCAAACTCTATTTTTCATTCTTCTTCTTACTGGTGAGTGTGTTTGTACTTTTATTTATGGTTTTTAGTTTCATTAGGTTTGATCCTGTTATGAAAAGCATTAAAGCAAAGTCTCTCTTTCACAGCTCTCTGCTCCGTATCTAAATGTGTTCAGCGTCAGTATCACTTTATAAATGAGAGGAAGAACTGGACTGAAGCTCAGAGATACTGCAGAGAGAAATACACAGATCTGGCCACCGCTGACAACATGAACGACATGAACGAGCTGAACAAGAGTGTGAATTATAGCAGTGTTCAGTATGTCTGGATTGGGCTGCAGAAGACGGGTCGTGATGAATGGCAGTGGTCTTCAGGTGAACCTGCGCTCTATCTGAACTGGGCTACTGGACAACCAGATGGTGGAGATGATTGTGCTGTGATGTTAAATGGACAATGGAAGGATTTGACATGTAGTGAAAACCGACATTTCATCTGCAACAACAGTGAGTTCATTTTTAGATGCACCATATACCTAATTATAATGGAATACTAAACAGTATTAATATCTAATTTAATTGTGACTTTAGTAGAAACTGTGGATATTTGTCTCACTGTCAGTGCTTAAACAATTTCTGTATCAATAATGTCATTCACTGAACACACATATTTTGTTGTCCCTCTTTATGATAATTTGTCACAATGGAAACATGTAATTAAAAAAAACTTAAAAATCGTACAGATCTAAATTGATCTTATGTTAATAATAAACATACAGCATTTTAAGATTAGTCCACTGAATGGCAAGTTGAAGATTAATCAGAGAGCAGTCGGGGGTGGAGTTGAAAACGGAGGCGTCAAGTCAGACACTTTCTGCTCTTGTTAGTGAAGCTCTCGCGGTGTTTGCATGCTCTATCACAAATGAATTAAATGCAACATTTGTCAACAGTGTTGCCAACTTATTTTCAGAAAATGTTGCTAAAGGCAGGACAATTTGTTGCTAAATATAGTGATGTCACTGCGCGATGTGTTGTGGAAAAAAACAATGGTTTTCTCAAATTGGTCAATAAAGCTCAAGAAGCAGAGTTCCAGATGTCAAAATAAGACTTTATTGAACACAGCAACAAAGCCGAGATGACAGCCGCTGCATCTGAATCTTTGTCTGTCAGGGCATCCATACTTATACCCTGTTATTATCAGTCTTTTCAGCCAAAAAATGACGATTCGGCCTCTGATTGGTCTTACTCCACTACTTTGAACCATTTTCCATTTCATCCTTGGTCTCACCCTCTCCCAAGATGCAGGTGTGCTCATGACCATTCATCATACTTGTTTGTGCCATCCTTGTCATATTCTTGGAAGTCACCCAAAGTTCACTGGTTCACTCTAGTTCATTGGCGCTGCCCAGTGGAAAGCACCGTACTACTACTATTAGAGGGCACTTAAGACTCACAGTCTATATTAAGACATTTAATATTGAAGCAATAATTGAAACAATTACCATATTGATCAATATATTGATTATGGTTAAAACCATACTTCACATTTTTGAACAAAATATCACAACACATGACATAATTATGTAACCAGTGCAGAACTGCATAGTATAATAGAGCATAGAATTAAATTTGATGTACTTTATTATTAACTGTACATTCTAAACAATTATATTCTTAAGCAGTGTGTTGGTAGTTAGTATTCTACACTTTTGTTTTTTTTTTTGTTTTTTTTGGTTCATCTTAGGTCAGACAAAGAGCAATAACAACAAATATAGTAATAAACTACAAATAATATAGATATACACATATCAACATATAGCATACAACCATACACTAATTCAGGTTAAGAAAGGAAGAAAAAACAACATCAAGCAATTATGGTTGTTCAAAAAAAAAAAAAAGAAACAAGAAAATAAAGAAACAAAGAAAAAAGAAAAGGAAAAAAAAACAGTAAATAATTAAATAAATAAATACAAACATTAATAAAAATTAAATTAAGATACAGTTGTTTCCTTAAAATATTTCAGAAAAGGGCTCCAAACTCTCTTAAACTTTTGTTTTATTGCGAACCGAATCTTTTCCATTCTGGGAGCATGTAAGACGTCAAAAACCCACTGGCGATAAGGAGGGGCAGTTGCTGACTTCCAGTTCATAAGAATAAGTCGCCTAGCCAGTAGAGTTGTAAAGGCTACACTGTCAGCCTGTGACGTGTTTAATTTAACAGATTCTGGCAAAATGCCAAACAGTGCTGTTAAGGGGTTGGGGTCTATTAGTAAAGAAAAAATAACAGAAAAACACCTAAAGACTTTCCTCCAAAAATCGGACAGTTTCGGACAAGACCAGAAAGAATG
The DNA here is from genome assembly GCA_012976165.1 of Labeo catla. Lineage (NCBI taxonomy): Eukaryota > Metazoa > Chordata > Actinopteri > Cypriniformes > Cyprinidae > Labeo > Labeo catla. The sequence continues at coordinate 36,084 of VONZ01001743.1, read as the reverse complement.
CAATAACGTAGCTGGTTCAGTTGTGCAGTGAAGGCAGGTTGGGTCAAAATCAGGGAATATCTTGTTTAATTTAGTTCTAGACCAATGGACTCTGTGCACCACCTTAAACTGAATGAGGGTGTGTCTAGCATTTATAGACGATGAATGTATACGGTCAAGGATTAGATCCCAAATATTTTCTTCGAACGTCAGATTCAATTCCTCTTCCCAAAGCGCCTTCAATGGACGCATTGAGGGGGACTGTTTTGTGTTAATTATAGTATAAATTTTAGAAATTACCCCTTTCAAAGATGTATGCAAGTCTAATATATCATCAAGTATGTTTTTAGTTGGCAAAAAGGGAAAGTTGGAAAACTACTTACGAATAAAGTTCCGAATCTGAAAATATCTAAATAAATGGGAGCTGGGTAAATCAAATTTATCTCGAAGCTGTGTAAAAGATGCAAAATTGTTGTCAGTGTATAGCTGACTAACTGTAGCTAAGCCATGTTCCTTCCAGATGTTAAAAGCCCTATCCATCAGAGAGGGTGGAAATGAAATATTACAAAAAACTGGCGCCATAGTACAATGCTAAACGGAATTGAGACCAAATCCTTAGTGAATGTTTAAGAACTGTTTTTTTTTTTTTATTAAAGTAGTATACTTAAAGGGAGCTGGTACACTTAGTAAGGATGTTAAAGTTGCTGGAGTATTCTACACTTTAAGAAAAGTCTGTAAAATGCACTGTTAATAGAAGAAAATTTGTGCATTGGTTTCTTTCTTTTTTTTTTTTTTTACAGCTTTTACCCAAATTTAAAATTACGCATTGTATTTTGTGTTCTCAGGTTACAACTTAGAAATTAACAGTGCTTTTTTTCCATTTTCCTACATTTTAAACTGAACACCAAGTGCAGGTAGAAACTAATCACAAGGTGTTATCATAAATGAACAATTATTAGCGAACAGCTACATCTAGAAACTTTATTTACGTGATGTGTGTCCTGCTAGACACCTTTGAATACCAATTTTTGTGTCATTTATAGGGAAAATGTATGCCTTTTTATAACTTGAGTCACAGTTGCCAAATTTGTTGCTAGGTGCTTTTTGAAGAAAAAGTTGCTAGGATGAAAAGTTCCTAAATCTAGCAACAAAATTGCTAAATTGGCAACAGTGTACAAATACACAGACGTCCCTGCTGAAAAATCGGCTATAACCAGCCTAGGCTGGTTTTAGCTGTTTTTTTTCTTTCAGCAGGGGTTTCAAAAGCATTTTCATGAGCAATAGAAACCCTTTCCATATACTGCTTAATACAGGGCCATCTGAACCAGTGGCGTCTCATGAGTTTTAAAGTAGAGGAGACACACTAATTGTATTGGTCTGGGGATCCCTGCCGATTTGCTTTAAAACCACTTTAAAATGGCTTTTTGGATGCTTTTAGTCAGAAAACGTAAAGCAAATGACACATACAGCAAAATAAGATAATTTCACTTACCTGGTCTATCACTTGAAGCAAACATCCATCCCTTCTTAAAAGTCTGTGTTAAAAGAGAGCTGCCAGTTGTGCCATTTAATTAAGTCGACTGCTGTAGCCTATATATCCTATATCCACTACATCATCGGCGCAGCGGGAGACTTTCAAATATCACATAATTGATTGGTTGAAATACCAGAAGGAAGGCTAGCCTCTTCTACGAGTTCTCTTTTCCCGACACTCCTCAGCACTGAAAGTGAACACTCGATGGTGATTGGCAAATTTTGATTGGCCACGACATGTAAACTCGTGGGAACGCCATATTATGTTGTGGCCGCGTTATTTTGTCGAGGTTATGTCATGGCCACGTCTTATGTCGAGGGAACAACATGCATTTCTCGTGGCCCCGAGTTTAGTGCATAAACAAACCTTCGGTACCATAGTAACCCAGGATTATCAGAGATAGGTTTATTATTGTATTTTGAATTAAGAAATTATTATATTGTCATAGAAATTGATACAATATTAAATGATTATATTAACAATAGGCGATGCTGTCTACGTGAATGTTGTGCGCGATGTAGACGGCATTCAAAAGAAGTTTATCATTAATAAATATGACAAAGTACATCAAATAAAATAGCTCTACAAGAAACATTTTATGCATCCCAGTCTTGTCCATTAACTGATCCTCTTTTTTCCATAATATTTGAATTATTCCTTTATATTTGTTATTTTTCCCTTCATTTCGACCTCTTTTAACGTTCTGAATGTAATACTAAATGTTCGACGTGCCAATAAAGCATTATGTCGTGATCCTGGCTCTGTCGGGGTTTTTCCTGCCTGTGTGTCTGTTTGTGTTTTTGTTGTCATCTCGCCACGTGCGCTGTGACTACGTCACTCTCCCCGCCCCGTGTCTCCCTCCAGCTGTTTCTCGTTTCCCATTTTCACATTCACACCTGTTTTCGTTCTCTACTAATTTCTTCCTCTCTATTTAAACTCTCATCCCCTCTGTCCTGTGTCAGTCCGTTTTGATCTCTTGCCAAGTCTAGTCTAGTCCTGTTTATTCTCTGCAATTTTTCTCCTCGCCTTTGGCTTTTGTTATTTTTTGCTCTTTGCCCATAGTACCCGCTGGCGTTCCGCTTTGTCAGCTTGATGGTGTTGCAGCTCTGCATTCCGTGCCGTGTCATCCTCAGTGTGCTTCCTCGCGTCGGGTTGAGATCGCTCCCCGAGGATTCTCCGTTTGTTACTACTGTGATTGTTCTACGTCGGGTTGGGATTGTTCTACGCCGGGACGAGATTCTCTCCCCGCGCCTCGTCATCCTCCGTGAGTTTTGCCTAACGGGTCGATTTCCTCCCCGTGCGCTTTTGGACTGTGAGTTTTTGTTTTGTTTTGTTTTTTGCTTTCCCCAGATTACCTCCAGGGTGGAGCGCTGGGAGGACTATTTTCCTTGAATATTGTGCTTGTTTGTGTTTTTTTCAATAAACCTATTTTGCCCCGCATTTGAGTCTCCCATATCAGTCACGACAGATTATGCTATATGACTGGGATTTTTACTGGAATGCAGTTTATAGGTTGAATTTATTTTTTATTATGTATTTTATTATGTTTTTTTTATTTCGTCTAATTAATAGATAGCCTATATAAATAGTGTTTCATTGACGAGTGAATCATTTACATATTTTTCATTTGTATATCGTTTATGGTCACACAAGGGCATACATACAATCATAAAGTCAAAACTTTATTGGCATAATTGTCGTTTACAATATTTGCAAAATATATGGCAAATACCAGCATATACAGAATGTTATTTAGGTAAAGGGATACACAATAAATATTAAAAAAAAATAGATCTAAGTCACTTATAATTTATTATTATTAGGCTATTACTATTTTAATAACTGGTTAGGGCTATATTTTTTTTAACGTCTGACGATTATGCCAACAAAGTTTTGACTTTTTGATTGTATTTATGCGCGTGTGTGACGATAAATGAACTTTCATTTACAAATGAAACGTGAATGATTCATTCCTCAGTGAAACACTATAGTATTTATATAGGCTAGTCTATTAATTACATGAAATAAAATAAAATATATGTTCAATTCAACCTTTAAACTACATTCCAGTAAAAAAAGGCATATAGCATATGTCAAGCATTACAGTATCATTTTCATGTAAAGAGATCAAAATGAAGGGGGAAAAACGAATATAAACGAAAATAAAAATATAACCAATAATAATAGACTAATAATAATAATAATAATAATAATACAAATACGGAAAAAAGACGATCAGTTAATATTAGGATATGTTAAATTCACTGCATTCCAGTAAAAATCCCAGTCATAGAACTTTTACAGAATCATTTACATTCAAAACGTTAATTAAAGAGATCGTAATGAAGGGAAAAATAATGAATATGAACGAATGATACAAGTATTACAGGAAAAAAAGAGGATCAGATAATGGACAAGACTGTGGGATGCATAAAATGTTTCTTGTAGGGCTATTTTATTTGATGTACTTTATGTAATATTTATTCATGATAAACTTCTTTTGAATGCCGTCTACACCTTGCACAGACAACATTTGCGTAGGCAGCATCGTCTACTAAATGTTCATATAATCATTTAATATTGTATTAATTTCTACAACAATATAATTTCTTTATTTAAAATAAAATATTAATAAAGCTATCTCTGATAATCCTGGGTTACTATGGTAACGCAGGTTTGTTTATGCATTAAACTCATGGCCACAAGAAATGCATGTTGTTTCCTCAACATAAGAAGACGTGGCCACGAGAAATGGATGTTGTTCTCTCATCATAGCATCTCGTGCACCTCGACAAAATGATCTCGTGGCCACAACATAATATGATGTTCCCACAAGATAATATGACTTTCCCACGAATTAATATCTCGTGGCCACGACATAATATCACGTTCCCACGAGTTTACATGTCGTGGCCACGACAAAATTAAGTGAACCAATCAGGTCCTGTAACAGAAGGAGCGAGACGAGAGACGAGCGGATCCATATGCAAACTTTTATTGTAGGGACGAGACATAGACATGGTCAGGCAGGCAGGGTCAAACAACGGCAGACAGGAGTATGGACGGCGAGACAAGAGTAATCCGAGACAGGCGAGGGTCAATCCAGCGGCGAATGTAATCCGTATGGGCGAGGCAGTAGAGTGGTCAGACAGGCGAGAGTTCCGAAAAACAAAAACAAGAAAACAATACACAGGTTACAAGGAAAACGCTTAGAAGGAATGCAAGGCAATTCAATACTCGGCAGTGAGTCACAGGAAGATCGGGGTATAAATAGTGTCTCTAATTGGACGCGGGTGAAGTGCAATGGCTGATGGGGAATGTAGTCCGGGGTGTAGTGCAACAGTCCGTGTGTACAAACAGAGTGAGAGCGCCAAAGAGCTTCCAGACGCTCCAAACAAGCCATAGTCCGGGGGAGCGATGGGGCGGGGGTTAGACAGGGCAAGGGCCGGAGGGCCAGGTCCATATGGAGGACCAAGTGACTGAGGCGGAACCGGCAGGGCAGGAGCCCAACCAAGCGGGGCCGGAGTCCACCAGGGCGGAGCAGGGGGCGCAGGAGCCCTCCAGGGCGGAGCAGAAGGCGCAAGAGCCCTCCAGGGCTGAGCAGGAACCCGCATCATGGATTGGGACCTGGGGAGAACAGGGACAGAGGAGGCAGACAGAATAAAGGGAGAAGCAGAGAGTTTAAAGGTTAACGCTCCCTCCATAAGAGGTTCTACAGCTGGCACAGAGTCCTCTGGAGGCATTGGCGCAGCTTCTCTGACAGGGAAGGCCTCTGGAGCAGATTTGGGACCAGACAGGACCCCTGGAGCAGACTTGAGACCAGACGGGACCTCTGGGGCAGACTTGAGACCAGACGGGTCCTCTGGGGCAGACTTGTGATCAGACGGCAGCTCTGGAGCTGACTTGTGAACAGACGTGACCTCAGAAGCACACTTGTGAACAAACGTGACCTCAGGAGCAGACTTGTGAACAGACGTGACCTCAGGGGCACAGTGTGCAGCCCATACACACCAGATGGCAACCGCCATTAAGGGAAGAGCAGTGGCGGGTGGCAGGACCTCTTTAGTGGTGGATCTAGAAGGTGTTGACGCCACTGGATTGTTTGCTGCCCTCACTGACACTAGGGGTGTGTCCAGCACTCTGGCCATCATGATAGGCCGAGACCTTGGGATGACAGATGAGACATAGTGAGGCTCTGGAAGGTCAGACGGGACGTGACTCGATTCTGGGCAGTTAGATGAGACGTGACTTGGCTCTGGGACAGCAGCAATAACTTGACTTGGCTCATGAAGATCACCTGTGGCTTGACTTGATTTGTGGTGACTGGCTGAGGCCTGACTTTACTTGTGAAGATCAACTGTGATTTGACCTGGGATTTGAAGGTCAGCTGTGGTTTGACTTCGTTCTTGGAGATCGGCAGTGACTTGACTTGGTTCGTGGAGACCAGTTGCGGCCTGACTTGACTCAGGAGGATCTGTTCTGACTTTGCTTGACACAAGAACCTCAGTCTTGACCGTACTTTGCTCAGGAACAGCGGCTTTGACGTTACTTGACTCAGGAGTGGCAGCTTTGTTCTTGCTTGACTCAGGAGCGGCAGCTTTGAATCGGTTTGGCTCGGGAACCATAACTTGAACTTTGCTTGATTCAGGGACCCCGGCTGTGACTTGACTAGACTTAGTAGGAACAGCCACTGTTATGTGACTTGACTCAGGAACCGCTTCAGGAACGGCGGCCATGATGGGTGCAGACTCAGGAGCAGAAGACATGACAAGAACAGGCCGTGGCTTGGTTGACATGGCGTTAGCAGGCTGTGGCTTGGCTGACGAGGCGTTAGGAGGTGCTGGCTTGGCTGATGTGGCGTTAGCGGGCGCTGGCTTGGCTGACGTGGCGTCAGCGGGCGCTGGCTTGGCTGACGTGGCTTGGCGGCCATCTCTTGCGACCAGCTCTGGCGTGGCGGCCATCGACAGAGGCTCTGGCGTGGCGGCCATCTTTGTGACAGGCTCTGGCATGGTGGCCATCTTGTACGGTGGTTCTGGGCACTCGGGTGAAACCTTGCTTGACCCTGAAGAAAAGATGCCCGTGACCATGCTTGACTCAGGAATGATGGCTTTGGCTTGACTGGACTTGGAAACTTGACTGGACATGGAAGCTTGACTGGACTCTGGAGTGGCAGCTATGACTCTACTTGACTCAGGAAACACAGCCGCAGCTTGACTGGACTCAGGAAACAGCTGCAACTTGACTGGACTTAGAAACTTGACTTGACTCGGGAAACACAGCTGCAGCTTGACTTGACTCAGGAAATGCTGCTGTAACTTGACTTGACTTGGAAACTCGACTTGACAGGAAACGCAGCTGCAACTTCATATGGCTCTGGTATGGCAGCTGTGACGTGACAGAGCTCTGTTTTCACCGCCATTTTGTAAACGGGCTCCGCCGTCGCCACCATGGTGTGGACACGCTCCGACGCGGCTGCCATAGTTTGAGCGTGCTCCAGCGTGGCCCCAATTTCACGAAGGAGCCAGGCGGCCAGCGTGTCCGTGGCGTCACGCTCCGGCGCGGCCGCCATTTTGTGAGCGGGGTGCACGGCTGCCATAACCGCGTTGTCGCGTTCCTCCTCCGCGACCCCCACAGTAAACGACGAGCCCACACACAACAGAGCAAAGTCCATGAATAAACGAAATGATGAACACGGACCCTCGCGACGGAGTTTTGACTGGAGTGGTTGGTTAACTCCTTCAATGAAAAGGTCTATTAACACACAGTCCGGGAGATCTGAAAAATTTGCGACGTCCAAGTACTCTCGAATGTAGCCCTCGAGCGTTCGTGTGCCCTGCTCGAGGACTAACAACAGTTTTGTAGAGTCCATACCTGCGTGGCGTCCGGATGAGAAGTTGCTGGGTCCTTTATTGGCCGAGTATTCTGTAACAGAAGGAGCAAAATGAGAGGCGAGCGGATCCATATGCAAACTTTTAGACGAGACATACACATGGTCAGGCAGGCAGGGTTAAACAACGGCAGACAGGAGTATGGACGGCGAGACAAGAGTAATCCGAGACAGGCGAGGGTCAATCCAGCGGCGAATGTAATCCGTATGGGCGAGGCAGTAGAGTGGTCAGACAGGCGAGAGTTCCGAAAGGCGAAAACAAGACAGGTTACAAGGAAAACGCTTAGTAGGAATGCAAGGCAATTCAATACTCTGCAGTGAGCCACAGGAAGATCGGGGTATAAATAGTGTCTCTGATTGGACGCGGGTGAAGTGCAATGGCTGATGGGGAATGTAGTCTGGGGTGTAGTGCAACAGTCCGTGTGTACAAACAGAGTGAGAGCGACATCTGGTGGTGAGCGGTCCACGGTTCACCGACCAGATCTGTAACCGGTCCCCTCCCGGTCACTGTAGAGCTCAGCTCTGCCCAGGCCTCCCCCTGCCCTTCTCTATCACTTAGCGGTTGTAATTAAATCAGCAGATTTGGCACATTAGAGATGGAAAAGTGGCGCTGTCCAAATTCAGTAACATGTTATGGTATTACAGCTAACAAAAATACACATTAACTGAAATGAATTGTGAACTTTATTAACTTTAAATCCTCTCATTTTCTCCTCAAAATTTTGGGGAAGCTGTGCCTCCCCTGATGAGCCGCCACTGATCTGAACGAGAATAAAGTTTAACATAAACGTATACTATTTAAATACTAATAAAGTGGGGTTATATATGCCTTTATCTGTGTTTTATGATAAATGTGACTCAACGTAACATTGCGCCTACAGTACAAAAAGCTTTTACTGTTCTAAAAACACAGATTTGTGAGCATTATTGGACTTGATGATGGATGGATGATAAAACAATCCCCAAAACCAGGCGTGACACAGCAGTGACTAAAGGTGGATTAGCTCGATATTTTCAGCCTTTTTTTTTTTTAGTGTGTCAACACAAACCTACAAGGGCTTTGTTTTTCATATGTAGATTAACTTGAGTCTGGTCCATGTAGGAATGATAGTCCATTTGTTGCTGAGAAATGTAATGTAGCGATTCGATATTGAAGCTATTTTATAATAAAACACAGAAATGACATGATGTTTCTGTGCTTCTAAATGTTTCTTTGTGTGTGACTGACAGTATGTGTGTTTCATTTAATGGTTTGAATGCTCATGTTCCAGCCAATCAGAAACAAGTTTTTAGACAAATCATGGTATAATATAACATATCTTGAACATTGTGAATATTCAATATATCACCAGCTGTAGAAGCAGATCAAATCTATGAATGACGCGTTTCTGATGTTTACACCGCTGCTCCTGTTCACATCTAAACCATAAAGAAATGTAAGAATAATGAACAGACTCATGAATCTTTTTCTCATTTGTTTTTCTTAAAGCAAACACAGGACTCGTTTTTGTCAATCAGACGATGAACTGGAGAGACGCTCAGAGTTACTGCAGACAGAATCACATTGATCTGGTCAGTGTGAGAAACCAGAATGAGAATCAACAGGTTGAGCAGTTCATTAGTGATAGAAATGTATCTGGATCATACGTCTGGATCGGTCTGTTCAGAGTCAGAGACTCATGGCAGTGGTCAGATCAGAGCAACTCCTCATTCAGATTCTGGTACAGTGGTGAACCTAATAATGTTGGAGGTGTTGAAAACTGTGCAGTGATTGTAGTGCAGACTCAGGGACAGTGGTATGACAACGTTTGCACCAATCAGTTTCCTTTTGTGTGTCATGAAGGTGAGTAGATCCTCACAAAACACACAATCCATCATCACCTCCAGATCTCCTAAAGTTCACACTATATGTCTGATGTGACAAATTCATCCACAGTGTTTGTTCTGCATGTTGTTTTGATCAGTCTCTCTCTAGTTTCTGCTTGTGGTTTGTTTTGTGTCCAGATTTTGATTCTGAACTGATTCTGATCAAAGAGAATCTGACGTGGTCTGAAGCTCTGAGTTACTGCAGACAGAATCATGTGGATCTGGTCTCGGTTCATTCAGAAGAGATTCAGCGTCGTGTGATGAACGTGGTTAAACGGGTGTCTACTGCGGCGGTGTGGTTGGGTTTACACAACTACTGCAGCATGAACATGTGGCTCTGGGTGAGTGGAGAGATCGTGTGCTATCACAACTGGGCTCCAGGGAACGGAACGACACAGGAAAACTGCAAACTTGAGAAGAGGAAAGGAGCAGTTCAGTCTGGAGGAGATCAGCGCTGGATCAGCCTTCCTGAATCTCACAAACTCAACTTCATCTGCAGCAGATATTAAGAGTGAGAAACCACGCTAATGTGTTTACTTACATTAATGTTTTCATAGGCTACTTCATTATTTTTCTGATTTACATTTATGTTTGCTTTGTTCTTTATTAAGTTCTGAGTAACCTGGTTGGTTTATACTGGGTTTTAAAAGTATCTAGAAGTGTGTTATATTTCTGTATAATGAAATGCATGTCTTTTAAGAAACACTTTGTATACAGAGGCCCGTTTCTGAAAAGAGATAAAGAAAAAAAAAAAAGTCTATGTTAACCCTGACATAAGGTTAGTTACACCAAAACACAGTGGGAGTGGGAAAACACCTTTGACATCTAGGCAAAGCCAACTTCTCAGGGTCTTGGATTTCCAAAAACATTTATGCACACACACACACACACACACACACACACACACACATATATATATATATATATGTATATGTTTATATACAGATTTATATACAGACTGTAAACATATCTATGTTATATCACAAGCAGACTTAACTTCCTGTTTAGGTCTCTTTCTCTTTCCTTTTGTAATGTAACCTCTTGGGAGAGGTAGGTTTCTTTTGATTTTCTGTTAATTATATTCAATGTTCATCTGAATTATAGCTTTTATATCAATATTTTCACTCAGATTCATGTGTATAATGTTACTTTCCTTACCTGTGTGAATAGTCATTTTTGTCATTCTGCTCTGTTTGAGTTATATTTTTGCCTTCTACCTAAATATGTGGAAATGAGAGCCCATGGTGATATGTGTACAACATTTATTTTAAAGAAATAAAAATAAAGGCAAACCCATCTAAGAGGCTTCTTGTTTGTTTTGTCTATAAGCCCTGGTGACAAAATGTATGTGCTGGTTAGCCTGTGTTTCGTATGTGTTTAGGCAATGAGCATACACTTAATCTCAGGTAGTTCCTACTCTGAAGTAGAAGCTAATTTAGTTTAGTTAATGTAGTTAGAACTACAGCCATTCCTAGTTCCTGCGATAAGAATTCTTTCAGGTTCAGATAATAGGTTATGATAAATAAATCACTCTGAGTCTTGTTATAATAAAAGTTCAAGCGAATCACCATCAGAAATGATTTCGGTTTAATAAAACAAAAACGCATAAGCAATAAATTCAAAATAACAGTGAGGAAGTCTTCACCCTTAGTGTGGCAAGGACGAAGATAAAGAACTGTCATTTTATAGTCTGCCATAAGCATCACAATGTCGCCTCCTTGCATGTCCATATAAGTCACACATTTGGTACATACAAATACACATTCACATTCACAAGTTCAACCTGGAAACCGCAGCATCACCATGAGTATCACAAATTCAGAATGTACAAACACATTATCTTCAGTTACAATCAGACAAACCCATTCTTATCATTAACTTTCGTAACTCTTCTAGTATCTTAAGCAAAGCATATTCTTCTATTCTGCAACATTATACTTCTGCAATTAAATGCAATACATCTTTTATAGCAAAGAAAAATAAAATACAAGCAATCATCGTAGGAAGTCCATTTGCAACCATGTTGCAAATGCATCCCCTTTACAATATTCGGTCTGAGCTGCTCTCACCTCTCACAAACACTTTACAGCTTAATAACCCCCTGAGGCGAGAGCAGTGGTCTGGAGTTTATCATGTCCAAATCATCCATAACAGAATTCAATTCCGAATAAAAATAATTCAAAGCACGTATTATTCTCTTGTTCATATCCCCTTGTTTTAAGTACCGAGCCTTGCTACTGCCAATACATCCATGCTGCTGTGAGCATGTGAAAAATACTGCTGCTGCACATATAACATATATGAAATAAACCCCCCACAAAGCAGGAGATACAGAATGGGCAATACAAGCCAAAACAAGAACAAAACACACCCCAACAAGCAGATCTATCACCAAGACATGTACTGCTGCTGCTCCGCATTGTAAACTACACATTGTGTAGTTTAGAGAGATTAATTGATTATAATGGAACTTTGTGACATTGTGATAAAGTGAGGCTTTTTAGTGATAATAAAAGGAAAGTGCTTTGCACACTTCCTGGGCTATAATCAGTACTGGGGAGTAACTAGTTACATGTAATGGAATTACATTCGTAATTTAATTACAAAATAAATGTAATAAGTGTTAGTTACAATTACTGAGTTTTTTTTTATTAAATTACAATTACTTTTGATAAAGTTAATGATTACAAAGGGGTTACATCTGAATTTTGTCACACACACATACACATACAGATTTAATTGACTTCTATCATAAATTGCACTGACTGCTCTAAAATGAGACAAGAATGTTTCAGGAGTTTAGGACAGAATAGGACTATTAACTGATTTATTTCCTATTTAGATTTATGCATATATTTTATTTTCTAAGATGAATTGTTTTTTTTTTTTCGAGGCATTGTTAGATGCCAGTGTTCCCTGTCATAACTGTCCAGTCATTTGCTTTCAAAACCAGTTTCATAGCAACTGATTTCTTCATGGAATTTTTGCATTCAAATGTTTCAACTCAGATCAGTGTTTCGTGTCTAATTATTTACTTTTGTGGCAAGCAGCTGTGTAATAAGTGGGATAATCTACATCCAGCCAGTTGTTATCGCAAAAAAAAAAAAAGATGGATATGTAACCCTGGACAACCAAACCAGTCATAGGGGTCAATTTTTTTATTTACAGTAGGAATTTTGCAAAATATTTTCATGGAACATGATCTTTAATTAATATCCTAATGATTTTTGGCATAAAAGAAAAATCTATAATTTTGACCAATACAATGTATTTGGCTATTGCCACTAATATACCCCACCGACTTAAGACTGATTTTATGGTCCAGGGTCACATTATCCCTTACTTATAATTTTAATTCAAGTGCTAAAGGATTTTGAAAGTCTGACAGTAATCAGTGTTGAGTTCAATTCAATTACTTTAATAAAGTAATTGAGAAGTTATACTACTTATGTAATTTTAAATAGAGTAACTTGTAATCTGTAACCTATTACATTTCCAAAGTAAACTGCATATATATATATATACACACACACAAACACTGTATGTGTGTGTGTGTGTGTGTCAATAACAGAGACAATAATATATCAGTAAATCAATCAGTTATGTTACCCTAAGAAAGAGTATTTTACTTCTTACATAGGAGGACATTATTCTGACTGCTTTATTTTGTATTTTACATAATTACTTTCAAGTTGACAGATGCAAAGTGTCCTGTATGAATGAAAATGTCCTATGATGGAATTGGAGGTTCATCCAAGTTTCTGTGGTGAATTGGAAAGGTAATGCACTATACATAGTAATGTAGAAACAGCAGTGTCATTTTTTGCATGATGTGATGTAGATTAGGGACACGACTTGTTAGATCATAAGTCACAACACTGAATTTTAAAAGTATATGGCAAATGAGACTATGGAAATTAGCTACATATTATTGTTCTGAATCAAATCATTTTTTACTTAACATAAACTGTTATATTTTCGCTTTTACCTTTTTCTCCTAGTCCAGTGTCCCTTCTAACAAGGTGCCCACATGTAATGGAGCCACAAATTGAAGAGATATCATGGTACACTAATTAAAAAAGTAACATGAATAATGTTACTGTAACGGCACGCCAGCAGAGGGAGTTCTCGCCCAGTACTGTCTGTTACCGCTCTCTCTGCTTCCTCTATGGTGACTTCCTGTTTGGCAGCCCTATATAGACGTATGTGAAGTATTGTTTTGTTGTTGCAGACTCTACCAAGCATTTTCCATTGCCTTGTTTCTCTGCTATTGCCATAGTCATATGTCTTGTTCCTTTTCTATTGTAGTTGTCATCGTCTAGTTTCATAGCCTTGTTTCATTTGATACTTTGGACAGCTCACTGGTATTTTGACCTTTTTGCCTGTTTCTGGATTACACTGTTGTCTAGCCCTGGAAATCACTTTTTGTTTGGAGATTGACCCTCCCTGTTTTGACCATGTTGTGTGTCAATGAAGCTCACACTTGGATTTGTCTTCGTTGTCACATTGAGTCCCATTACAGTTACATAATAGTATACCTGCATAATTTATAATTTGTATATCAATCCTGAATCACACAAAATTAGTTGTTTTTTATTTAGATTAGTTTATTGTCCTTTACACCCATAAAGTGTTTTTTGTCCCTGAGGAAAACAAATGGAATATCTCAGCTGTTTTTGTCCATACAATGAAAATCACTGTGATCCAAACCTTTTAAGATCTTAAAAAGGTAAAAGCATTAGATCAGTTTTTGGTGAACTATCCTTTCAAAAGCAAATACAATTTAAACATGTAAAATTCATACACACACTGAACTAGAAAAATTGTATTTACAGTTATGTTGTCATTTTAGAGTTGCTGAGGAAGTATTTGCTCTTAGCCTTGCACATCATGGCCCAGCTCCAAGGCTTTTAAAGGACTGGTGTTGTAGTTTTCTTCTGAGTGGAAACCTTGAAGACATTACCAAGGAGTTTTCACCACTGATTAAAATGGTATTTGAAAATGAATTATCTCAGTTTCTTTCTATTACCATATATGATTGAAATGTAAAATACAGTGTGGATGATCCTCAATAAATATATAACATAATACATATATGTTGATATAAAAAATATATAATAAATATATAAGTAAATAACATCCTTACTAAGCAAAACCTATAGAAATGGGGTCCACTGAAAAATTCAGCAAATCCTATTAAACCATTTAAAGCAAGATTATCTCCTGTGACTTGTATTGTTGAACCAAGCAAATGTTTTTATTTTTTCAGACAAGGAAAGTGAATGCGTTTGGTTTCTGCAATATTCAGATCATTAATAAAAGGCTTCAATGTCCAGAGGTGGAAAGTAACTAATTACATTTACTTACATTGCTGTAACTGAATAGCTTTTTTGTGAACTTCTACTTTTTTTACAATATATTTTTTTTAAATCTGTAATTTTACCTTTATTCAAGTATATATTTGCCTCTAAACATGACTAAATGTTTTAAATGTCTTTTGTTGACATGTTTGTTATTGCAGTTTAATTTTTAAAATGTGTTCCTTTAATTAGAAACTAATAGTTTCAGATATATAGGCCCATCTCATTTTTGCCCCCTCTCGCTGTCAAAATATAAATAAGTAACTTTTACTGAGTAAATTTTAACTGAGCTACTTTTTACTTTTACTTGAGTAGATTTTTAGACTGGTACTTTTAACTTGTACACAAGTAAAATTTCATTAACATAACATTACTTTTGCTTAAGAGAATAATTTAGAATATTACAATATTTTAGTACTTATTCCACCACTGCAGAGTATGTTCCTGTTAACATGTAAGACATTCTCAACAGAGTGATGAATCGATGAGTCTCTATGGAAACTGATGCTAAGAAAAAGTGTGCCATACTGCATCTTTCATCTTCTTCAGTTCAAAGGCCATTTGCATACTTATTGCACAACCACCAGTTAGGTGGCAATAGGCACTATTTTTTTTCTCGTTTAATCTTTAAAGGGTTCATCAGATGCTAAGTTCACTTTTTCATGTTGTTTGAACATTAATGTGTGTTGGCAGTGTATGTACAAATCTACCCTATAAAAATCCATGCAGTGGTTTTTAATTAATCTGTAAAAATAATATCCCTTTTTTCAAAACGAGCCGTTGTCAGATGCCTCTAGTTGTGGCGTCACACCAACAGAGGCCGCTCCCAAAATAGTTGATTGACATGAGCGATTTACCTCAAATCAGCTGTCACAGTCCAGTAACTTTCTTTGTTTTCGATGCCGAAGCAGGGATGTAAGTTAGACAAGAATATCTCCGATTGAGTGATTGAGGTGTTGTGTTGCTGGATGTAATAATGAACATAGTGGTCGTCATTTACTCCTGACATCTGAGCCGCTGAAGATGCAGTAGATTATGTTTGTTTGTGTAGGGAATGCGCCTCCCAATCTACATATATCCGTCTATGTTCGTGCAAATCATTCATGATCCAGCTTCACTTACAGCAGTAGTGTGTATAAACATTTTTTATGAATCTTTGCGATCGCCTTTCCTTATAAGATGGTAGTTAGGAAGTTTAGCGGCTAAACGCGGCTAAAGTAAACAAGATCGTCACTCCACAGAGAGAAGAGAGGGGCGGGGTAGGCAGAGCTAATTTGCATTTAAAGGAACAACCCCTTAGAATGAGATGATTTTTGCTGAGCTCATTTTGACAAGGTAAAAAGGGTGTTGTTTTACAAAACCATTGAGAATTTTTAATCAAAGTATATTAGAGACTTTTCATTAAGACCCTAAAGAATCATATCAACTTCTGGAAAATAGGCATCCGATGACCCCTTTAATCCTTGAAAATAAGAATTATTGTTTGTTTGATGCTAATTACCGGTATATAATGTAATATCAGATATGAATTTGTATTATAGAAATACATTATAGAAAATGCAGATCCATGATGTGTGAGATGATGATGATAATACAAAATATAATAGATATAGATAATATAACAAATACTTTTTTACCTAGCCATAAGTGTTTTATAATTTACACATGAAGGATCTGACGATCCTCAAATGCAAACTGTGTTTTGCCTCAGAGCAACCATACATTTGTGTTGTGTTTTGCTTTCTTTTTATATATTCTTCATTTATTCTTCATTCATTTATAATCATTAATCATTATATTCATTTATATATTCATTTTATTGATTCATTAATTGATTAATCATTTATATTATATTATAGTTCTTTTTTCATATATGTTTTCCATTGTTGTTTAGTCTTATGACTGCGTAGCTTCAAGGGCTGTTTGTCTTCATGAATAAGCGATACAAGGGAAGGTTTATAGAAACTCAAGGTTCATGGGATGTTGTTGTGAATCAGTTTGTTATAACAATACTTGCTGGATTTGTGTTCTTCAGACGAAGTCTGAGCATTGAGACATATGCAACTAAGACTATTCAGTAAACTGCTCCTTTTTACCATCATACTTCGTCTCCTGCTTCTGCCCTTCACCTTCATTGGCTTTTTCCTCAGTCAACTTCTTGGCTGATAGAAGACTGTTAGTAGTGTTTTGGGTATTTTGGGTACCAGACAAGACCTCCTGTTAACAGGGTTTGGGTATTAGACTACTCTACTGACGAGTTATTCTGATACTGGACAAACTGATATTTTCTGACGGGATCTGGTGTCCGGGGCTGGATCTTATTTGTCTAGGCATGGAGACAGCGATCTAATACACAGATAACTTCTAAATATGGTAATAAAATAAATACAATGACTATATACTGCTACATATTTTGTTGTTTTTAAACAAGGCATTGTCATCCTGTAGATTCATGGTTAAAAATTTGAATGTGAACAAAAATACAAGCAAATAAATGTTTTATTCTAATTGAAATATGAAAATTACAGTGACGGGTAATAGATTATAATGGAAATTTTTACGACCCCATATATATACAGTACTGTGCAAAAGTCTTAGGCCACTAGTATTTTCATCAGCTAAAAAGTGGTTTAAAGTCAATTAAAGTCAGTCTTTTGCTGTAGTGTGTCAGTAGAAAATATCAGTTTACATTTCTAAACATTCATTTTGCCATTAATTACAATAATCCAGTGAGATTTTTGTGTGGAGCACAGGCTGTTGTCAGACTCCTTGTGCAAACAGAGATGTGAAGAAACAGGAAAAAAATGGAGGCAGACTAAATCCAGAAGAACTGTGGCAACATCTCCAAGATGCTTTAAGAGACCTACACCTACAAAGCTACAGTACTGTTAACATTTTTAGGCAGTTAGGTGCATAAAATGACGATGCTGTCAAAAACAATGTCATAAATAGATTTTCTTTATCAATGAACTCCTATTAACTAAAATAAATAAGCATTTGATGTGACCATCCTTTGCGTTTAAAGCAGATTTTGCCCTATGTGCACTTGTGCAGAGTTTTTCAGGCAGCTTTGCAGGTAGGTCTCTTGAAACATCATGGAGATGTTGCCACAGTTCTTCTGGATTTAGTCTGTCTCAGTTTTTCTGTTTCTTCATGTCATTCCAGAGACAGACTGGATGATGATGAGATCAGATCAGTGTGGAGCACTGGCTGTTGTCAGACTCCTTGTGCAAACAAAAATCTCACTAGATTATTACAATTAATGGCAAACAGAATGTTTGGAAATGTAAACTGATGTTTCCTACTGACACACTACAGCAAAAGATAGAAATAACTTACTTTAAACCATTTTTAGCTGGTGGAAATACTAGTGGCCTAAAACTTTTGCACAGTACTGTATATATAAAAATCAAACTAAAATCAAAAGTCAAACTATATTAATGTATATTATACACTAGAGTCTGCTCAATAGGTCACACTTGCCCTGATAGCTCTGAAGTAATCTAACCCTGAAAAAAAAACCTACTCCAGACCAAGTTATGTTCAGAGAATAAGTTGCTATGGCTGCTTACATACCCTGAAAGTTACCTCCATTTTTGAAACTGAAAGCCGAGTTTATGTGCTTACTTACCCTTAAACATTCCAGGCTATGTCACATTTGGATATTTTGATATATTTACGGTAGAAAATTTACAAAGTATCTTCATGGAGCATGACGTTTACTTAATATTCTAATGATTATTGGCATAAAAGATAAAAACAATAATTTTGATCCTTACAATATATTGTTGGCTATTGCTACAAATATACCCATGCTACTTAAGACTGGTTTTGTGGTCCAGGGTCACATTTCACAAATGCATTATCAATTAAAACCTAAACTCAAGTTGATTTGACATTTGTCTTTATTGTTTGCGCACAAATAATAAAACACAATCACATTAATGATAAGAATGACATGTTCTTAATGAATCATGTTTTTTTTTTTTTTAACTCAGAGTTAATTTTAACAGTAATAATAGACTGATGGGACACTACAATAAAAACTGATTTCTATCATCACAAAGAGAGTTTAAGAAAAGCACAGATACACGGATTATCACTTACACACTAATCTTACTGTTTATATGATGATTTATTACACACATTTATTCTGACTGTTATTTGAGTGACAGAAGTTGAGCTCCAGTATTAATGTCATGAAGAGACTCCAGAACATCTCACTCTTACTGATTCATCATCAGCTCAAAGCATTATGGGTACAATCTCTCATCAGTCTATTCTGATTCATCAACACAATTTAACTGAAAAACCTTTCCAAAGATCAAACCCAGGATAGAGCGGCTGAGTGAATGCAATCTGGACTGTAAGGAGGAGTGCATCTGTGTTTGCGAAGACTCTGTAGAAGGACAAAATTCCTGCAACGTGATCCACGTAGACTCCTATTCTACGACTGCCGAGGGGCGTTAAAGTGATATGAGTCGGTATGCCTTTGTGCCTTAGAATGAGTATCTCTCACGATAGCAGAACAAACTCCAAGACTTATCACTTTCTTCAAAGCCAACACTCTTTCCCTGTCCCTTCCTGCTGATGCCTTTATGGGACACTGCTATAGACACAACCCTCCGCGCAACTTCCCAGTGGTAAGCGTCCACACACACACTCTCTACACAACACCTGAGTTTACATAATCAAATCTTTCTGGATTATCAGGATAGGGTTGTTTCTTGTCCACATATGTCACCTCTGTTCTCCTCAGACAGAATCAGATTATAGTTTGGTGTGTTTGGATCCATTGTGAAAAAACAGGCATCTGAACGAGACACAACAGAGACATTCATAACACAGCATTGATTCTGGAGCAGGTTCAAGCATTCAAATACTACTGCACACCTGTTAAATCCAAATCTAAAATACAGCTTAGTACTGTGTAACAGAGTAAAATGTAAGCACAAACTCACTGTCTCTGACATTTCCACTTTGACATTTACTAATCACTAAAGTATAAAATTGCTTCCAGGGAGTATGAATTACTTTTTAAATAGTTTATCACAACCAATTTATCCACTACTGCAGCCCTGAACGAGTCTGTGGTTAAAGTGCCACTGTTAAAATTAAGCAAATACACATTTCTAATGTTGCTGCCAGAGTTAGGGTTATGGTAAGTATTATTTTAGTTCTGTCTGTGTGTGTGTGTGTGTGTGTGTGTGTGTGTGTGTGTGCAGGTGTGTGAGTGTGAATGTTTGTTAAAATTAAAACAGTTTTCTGTGAGTGGTAGATTTAGGGATAGTGTTGTGAAGAGCTATACTAGATTAAGATAAAAAATAAAATATATACATTGTGTCATTTATAAGATTTTAAAAGACAAAAGATAAAATAGGTAAATATACAATAAAAAAGGATTATAAGATATCTTTGTGGGGACATTAGGACCCCACAATGTAGTATTATTACACTTTTTTTTTTAAGGTGACATAGTTACATTGTAATTACTTAACCAACTACATGTACTTACTCTAGAGTTATGGCTAGGGGTAGGATTTAGTTTAGCGTTAGTTACTTGTAATTATGCATAGCTTACTGTCAATAGTAAGTACATGCAGTAACATGCAAATGTCACCGTAATGTAAAGTGTTACCAGTAGTATAAACAAGAATGTGTGTATATGTGTAGGCGTACATTTGCGTAGTCCTGATGTGATCCTGAATGCTGCTCCATGATCCACACTATAAAAAACACAGTGTCATATTTAATCAGTAAACACACACACACATAGACAGCAGTGCAACGTGATTAATCAAATTAATTATAAAACTCATTAAAACTAAAGTCATTGTGTATTATAATTTTGATCAATTTAAAATATGAGTAAGTGGATAACCTATAAAATAAAGAAATGCTGTGATTCATGTTCAAATGACTTGCCCCTTGCGTAAGACCAAGGCTGCATCTCATTGTTTTTACTTGATCTTAGTGCTGCATTTGATACTATAGACCATGACATACTCATAGATTGATTAAAAACTACAAAGGTATTCAAGGACAGGCTTAAAGATGATTTATGATGGTTACATATCCAATTGTCTCAACAAGATAAAACATATAAGTTATTGAAGTTAACAGTGTGTTAAAAATGTAAAAGATTGGATGACCAATCATTTTCTCCTATTAAATTTAGATATAACAGAGATATTACTAATTGGACAAAAAAAAAAAAAAACAGTACACAGAATCTCTTGGATTACAATTTGCAACTAGATGGAAGTACTGTTAAATCTGGGTCACAGAGTTTTTCCTGAAGTTCAAAGCTTGCTTTTTTGTCAGTGTGGTGTGCCAGCTATAATAATAAGAAATGTTTCTTAAGCAACAATCAGCATGATTTTTGAAAGATTTCCTTTGCTCTTCCACAAAACCAGACGCACGCTCTAAGATTCACGCTGTTCTTGCCCAGAGAGATTGCGCGCGCTTAAAACGTGTTTCTCCTCTCTCTCAAAGTGTGCGTGCGCGCTCAAATTGTGTCCTATGCACTTGTAAATCTCTCCGTGCTTATTTGCTAGAAAATAATTATTTTTGCACCTAGATTAAATGTTTTTCAATAGTTATCATTATGCACTTAAAAAAGACCCATCTCAAACCAGATTTTTAGTGCCTTTATTTTTTTATTGTTATATTTTTGTTTTAACATACAATGGTTATTGTACTTTGTTTTACTATCTCCGTTATGTATGTACAATCAAAGATGGATCTTTAATCACTTTAATTCTGAGTGATTTATCTAAAAGCAACATATCATAGCCTGTGGCTCTAAAGACTTCATATAAAAGATCACTGCTATGTCATATGTCAGATTTATGAAAATAATTGCAATAAATTCTCAGTTGGTATGTTGGCAATAATAAGTAATAATTCCTATCAATTATTGTATTATTGTATTTTTTTTTTAATCCAGTGTTCTGATTTTAGTTATTTGTTTCATGAAAACCCACTAAACTCTTCTCTAATACAATGAATATACAGTTATATGACAATTAAAGGTAATTTCATTGTCTGCAAATGCATCAAACCTATAGAATATAATGTAGTGATGTTATATATATAAATCCAAGAACATATGACCACATGAACTTTAAGAATCAGACTTTTTTGTTTGTTTGTTTCGATAAATCGCTCAGAGGCGTTTGACCAAACAAATGAGGTTATTTACAAATCATGCAAGCACCCGATTCCTAGCTATTTCTTTTATATATTTGATTAATATGACTACATATTATTAAATTGTAAAGAAATTACAGATCCATCTTTGGAATTCCAGGTTCATTTCCCTATAACCAATAAGATTTCATATAGAATTTGTATCTCTCAGTCGTAGAAAAATCTGGATAACTTTTGACAACGTAAAATAATTATTTTCTAGCAAATGAGCACAAGGAGATTTGTGAGTGTACAGGACACAGTTTGACCGCGCACACACACACTTTGAGAGAGAGGAGAGACGTTTTAAGTGCACGCAATCTCTGGGTGAGAGCAGCATAAATCTGACAGTGCGCATCCGATTTTGTGCGAGAGCAAAGGAAATCTGTGTGCGAGCAGAGAGATTCACGCTCACGCATTGTATTAATCTACTTTCGCGCTACAATAATGCACTCTCGACATTTGTCATTAAAATAACACCATATTAAAGCACTAGATCCCATTATAATAAGTCGTTCAGTAACTGAGCACAAGCGATACAGTAAACGTATGCCACATTTTATTTCTGATGCATTCCACGTGCTTGCGCTACTAACAAGTTAATGAATAGATAATACAAAGTGCGCTTTGATGCATCCATCAAAAAGTAGAGACGCAATAAAATGTCGAAGACCATTTTCTTTGGCAAGTTTAAGCTCATACATCTTTGTAAACTCATCTTAACTAAACGCTCCCCAAGAATAGCTTATTGCCCCCTTTTAAAATATTACCTCCAGTGCCCCCTGATGCTCTCTGAATGCCCCCGTTGAGAAACACTACTGTAGAGTGTTTCATTATTGTTGCCACAGTTGCAGTTAAATGGAGGGCCTGATGTTGGTTCAGTGTTACTCAAATGATCAAAACAATGCTTGATCGATGTCAGAGGACAATGTTGTTTTGTTGCCACTAGAAACATAATTTCTGTATTGATTCTATGACAGTTTGCCACACACACACACACACACACACAAACTCACACTGAGGAGTATAAAACTTATAATCTTTTGCTGCGGAACATACTTGAGTTTGGCCAGTTTGTAGTTTAGATCCTCCACTTTTTCAGAGAGCAGTTTGACTCCTAAATCTCCTGGGTGATTGTAGCTCAGATCCAGCTCTCTCAGGTGTGAAGGGTTTGAACTCAGAGCTGAAGACACATAATGACAGCCTTCTGCTGTCACCATACAGCCAGACAATCTATAAACACACAAAGCAATAGTCCACATTGCATTAGTTTGGCAGTCAAGACATCACTAACACAATAATTTATGAATAAGCTCTTATTTTCTGTAGTTTCAGTAAAAAAGTAACAAAGTTGAAGTAAACAGAAACATTTATAATATTTTATACTTCTGTAAAGTACAGAGAACAGGAACAATGCATTTCCTTCCACATTCTCTCTAGACACCAGGGATTGAAACCTGTCAAGTCAAGTCACCTTTATTTATATAGCACCTTTAACAGATTAATAAAATAGGAAAAATAGTGTGTAATAATACAAAAGGATAACAGTAAACAGTCAATTTTCAGTTAAAGGCAGTTCATCATTAAATTCAGTGATGACATTGTCCAGCTCAGTTCAGTTTAAATAGTATCTGTGCAAACAAATTGACGATATCGCTGGAAAATAAGTGTCCCCAGCTAAGCAAGCCAGCAAGGTGACAGTGGCAAGGAACCAAAACTCCATCGGTGAGAGAAATGGAGAAAAAAACTTTAGGAGAAACCAGGCTGAGTCAGGGGGTCAGTGCTCCTCTGACTAGACAAAAACAGCAGTTTAATTCCAGACTGCAGCAAACTTAGATTGTCTAACTTAGATTGGACTCAACTGGACTTGTGCCAACAGCCATCTAGGTGATGTGGTCTTCACTGGGGCATATCTAGTTGTCCTGGTTTCTGGTGAGATTCATAGTTGTAGAGGCCGTCTCTAGGTGCTGATCCGCCATCTGGACTGAATGTGGAACTAGATCTGTCTGACTGTACTGACCATTTGATCTGGATACCTGAAGTGCCATTTTTAATTTAAATCTCTGTGTCATTTCATAAAAGATCATTATATGCTCATTTGGCATTAGCACGAAGAAACAAATATTGGCCCAAATCAGTGGACATTATATCTTGCATTTCAATGCAAAATTAAATAAGGCATTTTATTGCTTACGCAGAGAATTGTAAACAAATTCAAACGAAGTTCGTCTTCGTTCTTCATTTGGGGACAAAACGAATTTCGAAAAGGCTGAGCGACAGTATACTGTATTCGAACATTCTGACACTGCCGCTTACATGTATCCCTAAAAACAAAATAATGAATAATGATAAATAATGGTGTATCTAGGTGTGAGGTGGGTCTACCAATGGTCAGAATATTATAGACAAAAAAACCCCAAAAACATCCCATTTCTATAATCAGTCCTTTATGGGATGTGTGAATGGCTCATAGTCTGAAAACTTTAGATTTATATTAGTGATGCGCGGATGGGGGTTATAATCTGCGGGTCGGGTGGGTCGGGTAATAAAAAAATGCATTCTGATTATTTGCGGATGGGTCATGGGTGGATGAGATAAATCAATAATGTTAATATTATAATATTAACTACATTTTTAAATTAAAATATGAACCTGTTTTTAAATACTTTGTGTGTGTGTGTGTGTGTGTGTGTGTGTGTGTTCGCCTGTTCGAAAAGCTGTGACAGAAAAGGTGACATTCCAGATAAAGTTACACCTGTGTTAATGCTATTGAGTATGGTAAAATGCAGTGGTGTACAGTACCTGCGTATACCCATGTCAGTCGGCTTTGTGTATACCCACTTCTAAATCCCCTCTGATGCGCATCATTCAGTAGTGTCCTGCATTAGCCAAATTTATGACAGGCCATCGTTTCTAATTAAATCGTATGTGAATAAAGGCAAATATTCACTCAATAAACCGGTGATTGTGCCTGATGCGCCCACGTCCGTGCCAGCACCACATTTGCTGCTTGTTCATACGCGAGAGCATGTCAAGGGAGGCACACCAAGTATTAAAATAATAATTATTGATTACTAATTTGAATCAGTACATTATAACGAAAACAATACATTAAAAATGAAAAGAATTAGACTTTAACGATAAAAATGATATAGATATTGGAGTCTTCTCAATAACACAGGCCCATTACTTTATTTTATTATTGTTCTTTTATTTTATTAAACCAGGTAAATTACATCTTTTTATATTTTATGTGGTGTCATGATTTAATTTAGATGTGCATGTGTGATATGTGACCAGAATGCATCTTTGCTGCAGATTTTAGCACATCAAGACAGAGAAAACTTTACTGGTTTGCGTGTAAACCCAGCCGAGGTTATTTGTCTAAACTGATTATTGTGAGCTATTGGTATACTGATGTGCATGTTGGGTATAGCTCATGTGTGTTGAGCTGTAATGGGTGATACCTCAGAATCTCCAGTTGACAGTTTGTACTCTTTAGCCCATCAGAAAGAAGCTTCATTCCAGAATCCCGCAGGTCATTGTTACTCAGGTCCAGGTCTCTCAAAACGGAGTTTGAGGACTGTAAAACTGATGCCAAGCTTTCACAACACTGATAAGTGAGCTTACATAAGGAAAATCTGAATAAGAATAACACAAATTAGATACAGAATAAATATCAGTAGTGTGATTTTTAGTAATTAACTTAAAGTTTCTGAACCTGTGTTGAGAAAAGTCTAATTATCCAGTTCTGTCAATCATCTTCATGATCGTATTTAAGCAGCAGTCACTGAAATACAAAGGAAAGTACTTAAAACTCAAACCTCAGTATTTCCAGGTTACAGCTCTTCAGTCCATCAGAAAGAAGCTTTACTCCAGAATCCTGCAGGTCATTATTACTCAGGTCCAGCTCTCTCAGGACAGAGTCTAAATCTTGTAAAACTGATGACAAACTCTCACAAGATTGCACAGTGAGATTACATATGGCCAATCTGAACAAAACAAATAATAATAATAATTGGATATATAATAGATTTCACCGGTGTAATTTTATTAATTATATTAATTAGGCAATCATAGTAATTGAAATTTGAACCGCAGTATCTCCAGTTGACAGTTTGAACTCTTCAGTCCATCAGAAAGCAGCTTCACTCCAGAATCCTGCAGGTTATTGTTGCTCAGGTCCAGCTCTCTCAGAGAGTTTGATGATCGCAAAACTGATGACAGTCTCTCATAGGACTGAGCAGTGAGATTACAGCAATTGAGACTGAAAAAAAAAAGAAAAGCAGAAAGATGTTTCTGTGTGCTGGCCACACAAAAACCTCCTCGGCTAAGAAAAAGCAGTGTAGTACGTAAAGTAATTGTTTCCAGTGTTACCTACCGAACTGATCTGAATTCTTTAACCACAGGCAGCAGCTTCTGAAAAACATCATCTGCTGTATGTTGTTCTCCAGTAAACAGTTTTAGATCGAAAACATCCATCTTCTGCTCTGATGTCAGCAGCACATAAACCAGAGCTGACCTCTGTGAAGAGGAAAGGTTGGTTTCTCCTATTTTTCCCAATCTCAGATAATGTTGGATCTCCTGCATCATTGAATCATCACCCAGTTCTTTCAGACAGAGGACGAGATTGATGGATTTCTCTGGAGAGTGATTCTCCATGATCTTCTGTTTGATGTACTGAACTGTTTCCTCTTTATTGTAGGAGCAGCTTCCTGTCTGTGTCAGTAGTTTTCGTAAGAGAGTCTGATTGGACTCCACTGAAAGACCTAGAAGAAAACGCAGGAAAAGATCCATATGTCCATTTTTACTCTGTAAAGCCTCATCCACAGCTCTCTGATGGAGATCAGATAATGAAACATATTTCATCCAGCTAAAAAACCAGCTAAGGAAACTTCGGTCAAAAATATTTATGTTTTTGTCTGTACAGAAGAAGTGTGCATATAGAGCAGCTAGATGTTCCTGAATGCTCTGATGAACAAAGCAGAAGACTTTCCCCTGATTCAAGGCCAACTCCTCTCTGAGGATCTGAGTGCACAATCCGGAGTACACTAATGCTTCTGTCACATCAATGCCACACTCTCTCAGGTCTTCCTCATAGAAGATCATGTTGCCTTTCACAAGCTGCTGAAAAGCCAGTTTCCCTAGTTTGAGGATCATGTCGTCGTCTGTCACCTTCTTCTCGTAGTCCTTCTCATGTTTGATGTTGGTCTGAAGGATCAGGAAGTGTATGTACATTTTAGTGAGAGTCTTGGGAATCTCTCCACTCTCTGCTTGACTCAAGATCTTCTCTAGAACAGCAGCTGAGATCCAGCAGAACATTGGGATGTCGCACATGATGTAAAGACTTCTGGATGACTTCAGGTGTGAGATGATCCTGTTGGCCAGACTCTGATCACTGATTCTCTTCCTGAAGTATTCGTCCTTCTGCGGCTCATTGAAGCCTCGTATCTCTGTCACTCGATGGACACACTCAGAGGGGACGAGATCAGCTGCTGCTGGTCTGGAGGTGATCCAGATGAGAGCAGAGGGAAGCAGATTCCCCACAATGAGGTTCATCAGCAGCACGTCCACTGAGGCTGATTCACTTACATCACACAACCTCACATTGCTCTGAAAATCCAGAGACAGACGACACTCGTCCAGACCATCAAGGATGATCAACACTTTATATTCATCAGTGGATATTTCCATTTCTTTGGTTTCAGGGAAGAAGACATGAAGAAGGTCCGAAAGACTGAGGGTTTTGTCTTTCATCAAATTGATTTCTCTGAAAGGAAGTGGAAATATGAGCTGGACGTCCTGATTCTCATTCCCTTCAGCCCAGTCCAGGATGAACTTCTGCACAGAGACTGTTTTTCCAATGCCAGTGACTCCCTTTGTCAGCACAGTTCTGATGGCTTTGTCTTGTCCAGGTAAAGGTCTAAAGATGTCATTGCACTTGATGGGTGTGTTCTCTGTTGCTGTTCTTCTGAACTGCATTTCAATCCGTCTTGCCTCATGCTCATTTTTGATCTCTCCACTCACCTCTGGATGTAGAGCTGTGTAGATCCATTCAGCTGTGTTGGGTTTCCTATCTCTACTTTTCCCTCATAAAGAAACTGAAACTGCTTCCTCAGGTTTAATTGAAATGTGTTGAGGACTTCACAGCTGTAAAATTAAAAATGCCATATTATTACACTGGTCAATAAGCACAATGCCTAGAATCATGTATTGAAATATCTTTTATAGAGATTTTATACCTGAGACCAGACTGTGCCTGATCTACAGACATGTCACTTTTCTTAGGCACACAGCTGGACTCTGATCTCTGCTGCTGAACTGGACTAAAACAGAAGAAAATTACTATTAATACATAAAAATGACTTTATTTAACAGCTATTCATTTATCATTAATGAAACCAGGAGAAGGGTAACTTCAATACACAAACCGGAAACAAGACCAGGGTTGACAACAATTTGACATAATGGAAGACTGCAAACAAACACGAAAAGCAATGGGGAAAAGCAAAGCAAAAATTTGTCCATGACCCTGACAGTTGTAGGCTATTGCTTATCTAAATCGACCAGTAGCGAGGGATTTACAAATGAAAATACAGACTGGCTAAAATAAAAGAAGTCATGTTTCTGCAAAGTCTATACAGTTAAACAGAGGACAGAGGAAATCTGACTTATGGTCAGACATCAGATTATGCAGCAGAGATCCTATATTACAGAGTAAGTGTATATTTAGTTGTGCAAAGGGCAGATTATTTTTTTTAGCAGCATCATTGCCAGCTGAATTTGGCCTGGTTAGTTAGTACACCATGGTAAATAGTCAGTGCGGAGCTCCATGCTAGACGTGTATAAGATGACCATATTGGGCATTAGTCAACAATGTTGTAAGTACGTGAGGATCCACAGTGGGTGTTTTTCCAATGTGGCTGATACACAATGTCTGGATGAAAATATACAGTTGACAGGTTAAAAAAGATAAAAGCGAAGCTGTAGATGTTCCTCCACCAAATATTGGAGCATCAACACCACATGGTGGTATATAACAGAGAGGATGACCCAGATTTAGATTATCCAAACAAGCAGCTCAGCTATCTTCATAGTTGTTTCCTGTGCTAGATGCACTTTGCAAGAAAAGTAAGAAATTAGTAGCTAAACCGGCAGCCGCAAGAAACATCATACAGGTCGGCAAATAATCAGTGTTCGGGAGTAACTAGTTAGATGTAATGGAATTACATAAATTACAAAATAAATGTAAATGTTAATGTAAATGTACAGTTAATGAGAAAAAATGTGTAATTAAATTATATTACTTTAGAAAATGTTAATGATTACATAGGGGGTTACATCTGAATTTTTTTCCACACACACACATACAGATTTAACTGACTTTCTTTCATAAATTGCATTGACTGCTCTAAAATGAGACACCAATGTTTCATGAGTTTAGGACACAGAATAGCTTATTCGATAACCGTTTTATTTTCTATTTGGGTTTATGCATATACTTTATTTTTTAAGTTTGATTGTTTTTTTTCCAAGGCATTGTTAGGTGCCAGTGTTTCCTGTCATAACCATCCAAACGTTTGATTTCAAAACCAGTATCATAGCTATTAAACTACTTCTTGTTATGATTTTAAATCTGCATTTAACCTCAGAATGATCTCAAAGTAAATAAGAGGTGTCAAGTCTAAATTTGTGGTGGCTGTGCTTTAAATTAAATTATTACATGGCTCTGTGGAATGCCTGATTCTGATTGGTCAGTCATGACATTCCAAGGTATGTTATTTCCCAATAACAGCTGGTAAAAGCTAATAACACAGACTCTTCTGGGCAATGTAAGTCGGCGCTATACGCTTGTTATTTTTTCTTGGTGGAAGCTTTGCATTGGTTAGCTAATAAAATATTAAAACTCAATATTAAAAATTCAATATTATGTGTACAATTTCTTAATTCTGTCATCCTGGTATTGTGGACTCGCTCTATTGTTTCACGCAGATGCTGCCATTTTGTTTTGTTCACTGTAACTGATTATACAATAACAACTGCACTGTATCCCTTAAATGTCTGTCTGTTTTGAACTTGCCTCTAGCTAGCAACTGATTTCTTTCTGGAAGCTTTGCGTTCAAATATTTCAACTCAGATCAGTGTTTCGTGTCTAATTATTTACTTTTGTGGCAAGCAGCTGTGTAATAAGTGGGATAAAGTTGTTATCGCAAAATAAAGATGTATATTATCCCTTACTTATTATAATCTTAATTCAAGTGAAGGATTTTGAAACTCTGACAGTAATCAGTGTTGAGTGCTACTGTAAGATTAAGTCTGCCTTGTTTAAATGTTTCAAAATGATTAACAGCTGAACATACTAGAAATTTAGAAAATTAATCAAATTGTAATAAGTTACATTACTTTAATAAAGTAATTGAAAAGTTACACTACTTATTACATTTTAAACAGAGTAACTTGTAATCTGTAACCTATTACCTATTACATTTCCAAAGTAACCTTCCCAACACTGCAAATAATAGCGACTGATTTAGTGGCCTGATGTAGAGTTAATGCATAGTCGGATGATAATTTATGAAAGGTTAAAAAGCAAGCAGATTAAACAATTACTAAGCAAAATTCCCCCCCAGACCAGTGGCAGCTAACAGCACCAGCGTTCACTCCGGAAGTTAATTTCCGTGGATTCAAGGAAAAAAAAACAGCCTCATCACCAGGAATCAAGGAGCTTATTATACCAAAGAATATGCTTTTATTATGAATGTATTAAAATAAAAGTAGACACTTTACATACTTGATTGATGTATTGTTCTTTGTATAATCAGAAATGACATTTAAAAGGGGTCATGAACTGAGAAACCAAAATTCCCTTGCTCTTTTGCATATAAGAGTCACTGTATTACAAAACATCCTGTTTTTCAGGTTTCAGAACTCTTGTTAGTCTAAAACAATGCTTCTCAATTGCAGTCCTGGGGGCCCCCTGCTCTGCACATTTTGCA
Organism: Labeo catla; assembly: GCA_012976165.1. Classification (NCBI taxonomy): domain Eukaryota; kingdom Metazoa; phylum Chordata; class Actinopteri; order Cypriniformes; family Cyprinidae; genus Labeo; species Labeo catla. The sequence goes on along the minus strand of VONZ01001743.1, from coordinate 5,271 downwards.
TGTCTCCCTTATTTAACACACCTGACTGAGATCATCAACTTGTTAGTTCAGATCATGGATCTCTTTTCTACAACATCTTGCTTCTACAATGCTGCCTGTTTAGCCCCAGTCACTAATTTGTGCATGTAATATAAATAACAAGAGGGGACCACAGGTCTAAGCAGAAACCAAATAATAAAGATCGCTCAGAAAACAACTGACTGTGCAGTGCCAAGTTGTGAAAAAACAGTCTTTCAATTGCCTTCCTTCTGATTCCAGCATTAGGAATGGATAAACTATGGTTCCAGACCACGTCATTAAGAAGTCAGTCCTTTGTTCACTTACTGTGGATTCATTTACAAACAAGGCACAATTTGATGGGGGATTTTCAGAAAGACAAACTCTCTCTGTGTGTCACAGAGAGAGGATGAGACATTCAACATGAATGGCACTTAGTCTTTCACAAAACATAGCTAACATAGGGACATCATAACTAACCACCATTAATTTACAGTCTTAAATATGTCCAGTGTTTATGGGTTTGTGCGTCAGTTATAATAGTCCGTGGGGAAACACAGTGTTTCTGTGTGTAGTTACAGTAAATGGACTGAACCAAGCCTTGAGGCATGCCTCAATGACTTTTTTTGTATTCGAGTTCAGGAATCGTTTCAGCCCTAGTACTGAGTATGCGTTTTTAACCTAAATCAATGCAGCGTCCATCCGTGAAGGACGTAGGCTGTCAGACATGCACAACTATTAGCCAAACATAGCAGTGTGCATTTACTTCGAGTTTATAAGTCGCCACACCTACTCAAACAGCATCCTGATGAGGGGGTTAAAAACAGGACAGAAAATAGCCTATTACTTCTAAATGATGATGTTTTTTGATGTAAAAAGTTATGTAACATTATGAGCAGACCTGAGAGAACAGTACAAAATAACAAAAACAAAGGAAGTTCATGACTCCTTTAGGTTCATTTTAGCGTTACCTGGAAAAATGCCATGTAACATGCCAGCAGTTTGGGACCCACATCTGCTGAGGCGGCGTGGTGTCTCATATTGCGAGGTCACAAATGAAGCTGGTAGAGGAGTTTGAGGTGGCTTCTGCCCTTGTCAAACCTCATCCGCCAGCTCTAGTGCTCTTGCAAAGGATCTGATATCTCGCTCTGCAGCTGTATCCATACTGAACGAGAGCCTATAATTTGTGTCCATTATAGATATTTGTCCGCTGAACACTTAGGTTCAAGATGCTGACAGTTTCTCTTATCGTAAATCAAAACAAGTCAGGTCTGGTTTGTGACGACTGAACTAAAAGACACGTACTTCCATATCTCCCTTCTTTCATCTCACAGGAAGTGGTTCACACTTTCCAGGATGAAGTGTACCAAGTGTACCGTTTTTCCATTGGGCCTAGTGTTATCTCCTCGCAATTTTACAAAATGCATGGATGTGGCTGCACAAATGGCTGCCCACTGCTCAGAGTGTGCGTTCATGGTGTGTTTGTGTTCACTACTAACTGCTATGGGTCTGCACTTGGGTTAACTGCAGAGCACAAATTCTGAGTATGGGACAACATACTTGGCCACATCTCATGTCCTTTCCTTTCATTCTTATTCCAAGATTACCACAGCCATCCAGATCAGGTCACTGTAGTCACCTGGATCCAGTCTGTATCCAGTCCAGATGGTGGATCAGTCCCTACAGACAATCTCTACAGCCCTGAATATCAGCAGAGATCATATCAACTAGATGAGTCCCACAGACAGATACCCTGCGAAGACCTCATCGCATCAACAACCATTGGCACAAGACCATGGGAACCAGATGAGTCCTCTGCAGAATTGTGACTTGTGTTACAGCCTGGAATTTAACCATTCCATTCTAGTTTCGTCTGGCCAGAGGAGAACTGGACCCCTGACTGAGTTTGGTTTCTCCCAAGCATTTTTCTCTATTTCTGTCACCGAAAGAGTTTTGGTTCCTTGCCACTGTCGCCTGTGGCTTGCTTAGTTGGGAAAAATTGATTTCACAGGTACTATTTGAACTGGACAGAGCTGGACAATAACACACTATTATCCTGTTTAATACTGTAAAGCTGCTTTGACACAGTCTGTATTGTACAAAGCACAATATAAAATAATGGTGACTTAACTTGTCTTGACATGCTTCAGGCACAGTCACGTTGAAGCTCACACCCAAAGAATTTTTTTCTTGAAAATCACAACCAAAATGTGATCATAAGTCACAAGATCTCACTCCCACTTTTTAGGGAACAGGGTTACAGTCAAGTAAACCGAGACATTCCTTATCAAAAGCTACACTCAATTCTGTGTTTCATCAGTGCTTATGGGAATGAGAACACCACACTGGAATTGTCTGGACCACTTAAGGTTGTGTTGTGTGTGTGTGTGTGTTGGTTTTGGTGGATTACAAGGACATTCCACCAGTTTACATACCAGCATTATAAGGACATTTGGGATTATGAGGACCAAGGACATGTCCTTATAATTCAAACAATGTAAATGCATATGTTTGAGCCTCAGGAACAATCTCCTGATTTTTTTCAGAATGTCCTTTTAAACGGGTAAACCAGTTTTCTGGTGTTTTTGAGTGTATGCCATCACGCCTCCTAATGGCAGGATTTGTAACTGCTCATTTATACACATTACGACCTAAATGGGCGGAGACCGTTCGGAAAACGCGGGCTGCATTTTCATTGGTTAATCATGCTCCCGCGTACCGGAGGCGGAGTCTCTCCGGGAGCGCGCAATCTACCAATAGACGTCGTCAAGTGATGCGGCAGCAGCAGTGACAAATTAGGTAAGTAAATAAAGTATTAAGATTTATATTCATTCATAAAAATGGTATTGTCTGAATGGTGTATTTTTCTTAGCATTGTTTTCTGGTGGTAGTCGTTAAAATATATATTCATGCCGTCATAATCCATATGCGATTTATGAAGCTGAAGATAGGCTGCGTCTAAATAATTAAAAGTATTTTGGAAGTTTTGAAAGAACTGTGACATCAATGAGGAAATAGACTCTTTATTAAGCATCCAAATGCCTTAAATTTGCGTTGTGATTGAGATGATTAATCACGTTGTTCCCTGAAATGGCTTTATTGGTAAAGAAAACGATGACCGTAAAGAGAATAAGGCGTACATATGATTGAAATGTTAATGGGTATGAAAAGCTAATATGCTATTAGCTTGATGCAACACTGGCCATGTTGGCGATTCATATGAATTGAAATGCGCAAAATGAGCATTTATTTGACAGAAATTACTTAAATCTAATAATATATTTAATTTGTCATCTTTAAAATAAATTAAACTGCAGCGGAGTTTTATGGTGATAATGCAACTTTTCCTAGCCTATACTTTAGGATGGGTAATATGTAGTTAATACTGTAAGCTTTTAAATTGTGTTTTTTTTTTACTTGATTTTTACTTCTTTATTTAATTTCAATTAACTGTAACTGAGGCCAACTCAGCCTGTTTTAAGAATATACATTTGTAATTTAGAATTAATAATTCATTATTAATATTGTATTGACTGTTGCAGTGCAGTTAAGACTGTCTAATTTAGCATACTAATATAATATAATTAAATAATCTAAATAGCAGAATAACACAAAAAAGGACTAAAAGCATATATTTTGCATACTTTTTAATGAAAAATATAATTAGAAGTACAGACTTAATGCAAAGTTAGCATATATATATATATATATATATATCTAAATAGGGTACGAAAATCACTTTTAAGTAGATTTTTTTTTTAAAGCATGTTGGCAGATAATTGTTCTTGTTTTAATCATAAACTTGCTTTTCATCAATTTCACTAAAGGAAAACTTAAATCATTAACAAAAAAAATTTTACTCTCACTTGTTTGATTGGGTTCTCTTGTCTACTTTCAGGAAAATCTGATCATGTTTGGGTCATATTTATGCAGAAATATAGAAAATTTGAAAGGGTTCACAATCTTTCAAGCAGCACTGTATTTAAATAGCTAGAAACATAAGATACTGTGCTTAATGTTTACTAATAAACTTAAGCATTAGCTAATAATTAAAGATTTATTATTTTATGCAAATTAAAATGCCTACCAATGGCATTCATCTTTCAATTCATATGGTCATGCACATTTTAAAAATCTACAAAGGATTTTAAAAGATGTTTTGGAAATATTAAACGCTTTTGTTAATGTACAACACTTTTGCTGCTATTGAGGTGTGAACAGGTTTAGTGTTATGGGTAGGTTAAAGGTTTGGTTGAGGAGTCAACAGTGTAAAGGGTTCAGTTTGATTATTGTAGGGGGGACATATTAACATGGTAGCATAGTACAACAGTAGTTTGTGAAGTGCTTAAATTAACTACTTAATCTTAGACTTAGTGTCAAGATTTGGTCTTGGATTTTCTTTAGGTTGAGCAAATTTGATATCAATATTTATGTACATTCATTCTCTATTTGACAGATGAATGCAAACATCATTACTGAGATGTCAAGACCCTTCCCAGAAGCAAGTTCAGAACAGGTATTGTGTCATTTTGGTTGAGTGTGCTTACTTTATATCTGAAAAATAGAAAGTTGACAGAGACTTGAGGTAGAATTACACACTGTTTAACAGATAACACACTGCATTGTGAGGACTGAGTGGTTTGCCAGGACATTGAAGTGTGTAAATGATTAGTAAAAAGTAGGCATGTAACTGTCATAATGTACTGTTAAACCGCTCTGTCTTTTCAATGCAGTGTGTTGTCAGTGACATCAATAAGGCTTGGTCATTGTAGCTTTATATGGTTGAAAATTCTGTACCAGAAAAGGCATAAGCAGATGTTAGACATAAAACAACAATTTTCAAACACCCCTTTTAATGCACTATTTTGTATTTTAACAGTAATGTAATAAAGAAGGGCTCAGTTAGTCCTGGGTGGTATAACCAAATATCTGGATCTTAGTACTTTTTTAAGAGTCAGCCTGTTTAACAGTATATTATAGTCCCCCCTTCTTTAACTTGTGCAAATATTTGACATCAATATTTATGTACATTCATTCTCTCTTTGACAGATGAACACACACACCGTTACTGAGATGTCAAGACCTTTCCTAGAAGCAAGTTCAGAACAGGTATTGTGTCATTTTGGTTAAGTGTGCTTACTTTATATCTGAAAAATAGAAAGTTGACAGAGACTTGAGGTAGAGTTACACACTGTTTAACAGACAACACACTGCATTGTGAGGACAGAGTGGTTTGCCAGAACATTGTAGTGAAACCATAGGCTTTTTAGTTTT